>CAJNSZ010000118.1:0-76973 GCA_905329745.1 Rotaria sp. Silwood2
AAAACTTCACTAGCGGGTGAGACAGATTAAATGTTTCAATCACTTAATACGTTGTATTAAAAAACAAAATATACCACAAGATGCAGCGTGAAAAGCTTCTACGATGTACAAAGTAAAGCTTATTTTAATTGTATACTTCTTGTTTTCAAAAAAACCAATATTCTGTGCGACCGATCTTCCCTGGCCCAGAAAAATCATTTTTTTCTTATTTCATATATAAAATAAGCTGTTTAGCGTAACTGTTTAGACATCGATAATACGTAGTATAGCATGTGAAATGGAATGAATGACTAGCGTAGACTATACCAGAATGAATCGGTTAGATGTTTCGTTCGCAATAGTGTGGCTGACTTTACCATAGAAATGTGTCGTATTCAGTGTAGTTCATGTTCTTAATTTGTCGAAATCTATCGATTAATAATTCATTTACGATTTCTTTGCTTGTACATTTTGATATAACTGACTTAGTTGACCACATTGACTTTTGCATGTTTTCAAAGTCTTATATTCTAGTTGGTTTCTTGATTAGTCATCGTTTGAGAATACATCGAAAAACTGATTAATGTAGAATAGTTGGCAGGCAGAAATGAGTCTGAAAGAGATAAAAACTACAGGGGTTGGTAAGTTCTTAAGATCATATCCTCTACGACTCGACAAGTATGATTTATTAGTATCAATTAAACTGGTGATATAGTCATGATATACTGATAGAGAAAAAATGGCCGACATGATGAAGAATAGTCTGGACGCGTATATTCAAAAATTTATCGTAGATTTGCGGGAAGTCGTGTGTTGTACATAGCATCGCAAAACATGATATATGCGACATACAATCCCAGAAGAGATAAGACTCAACGCCACTGACGTGATGCCGCAAAATATACAAAAAGATGTGTGTATTAATAGAAAAAAGCCTGATCAAGATGACTTTGCAGAAGACCTTCAAGAAACCAAACAAATAATGGTCCTAATATACAAATTTTTACATGTAAATTATTGTCTGTTTCAATTTAAGCTGAAGCTCAATCTGGAAAACAAACTTCAATTGTGTCACTATTATTCTATTCAGCCTGAAATAGTTATAAAATGCATGCATCTTTATCTTTAAATGGAGATGGTAATGCACAAGGTACGCATATGTCTATGTATAGTGCTGTCTTGAAAGGAGCATATGATACTATTCTTTCATGGTCATTTAATATTCCGATGATATTTTGTCTCATTGATCATACTGATCAAAATCATAATATCATTGATAAATTTTATTCTAATCCAATATTAAGTAGTTTTCAAAGACCAAAAGTGCGAGATGATGAAATATTTATTAAAATTAGGATAACTTTAACCAGGTATATTGAAATTGACTTGATGCAGTAAAGAAACGAATTGACCAAGAAGTATTACAATGTGATCTGATTCTGATATACCATGTGAAGATACATTAGATGAATGACTATAATATTAAAAAAAAAAGTAAAATAGAATTTCATTCCATCAATTGTTTTCATATCGTTTTTATATGATTTTATCGTAGCTATTGGCATTTTATGCAAATAAATTTTATTCATCAGATTTAATGCCAAATAAACATTATTATCTGAATTCTATGTATTGTTTTTCTATTATTCATTGTCTAAAAATTTTTTGTTATAGTAATTCAGAAACAGATATGATCCAACTTTTCTATGGTTTTATTTCGTTTATTATACTTCGAGTTTTTTTATTTTGCCAATATTAATAATTTTAGTTCATCTCTTTTTTTCATTCTTTAATATTGTTAATACTGAATACATGAAGCTTTGATCGAAACAGAAAGAGAAAAAAAAAGTTTTTTCTCTCACTTGGAATCTTCCAACTTTAGTTGGTTTTTTCCAACATTTATTTTTTGTTCTGTATATAACTATCTTCTTATTTCTCTTGTCATTTTTATTAATGTTAGAATAAAAAACAAAGTTTATTTTAGTCAAGTTTTTAAATTCAAGGTTATTAGCTATTACGAAAACAAGAATATTTTTTTCAGTTATTTTATTTCTTTGAAGAAAGCTTGGAAAATTCCAACTTCACTGACTTTTTTTTCTATCTAAAATTTGTTTTTTTCTCAGTAAATAACGCTTACTCTATACTAGTGTCTTACAACTCGATTGGACATCCGAATTCGAGCCGGCGATGAATGATGTTTCAAAAAATGTTTACTTTTTCAACATGCTAATTTATATAAAACCATAGGATTGAAAACGGGTTCGTACTAAAAGCATTCACTTTATCACAGAAGCGAACACATGCACTGGAAAAACAGAAAAATCAGACATTTTCATGAGAAGAATCTCTCATCATTCGAACTCATGGTTTAATTCTATAATATTGATAGGCAATGTAGTATAGAGTAAGCACTGCCTATTGGAAAAAAAAGAAAAATATGATCTCAAGAACAAAAGACGAATATTTGGATTAGTATAAATTCTAGATTACTATTACTAATACAAGAATATTTCGCAATTAGTTTATAACCTTGAAGCAAGCTTGGAAAATTCCAACCTAATTGTTTTTCTTTGTATAAGTATATTCGCATTTCTCTTCTCATTTTTGTTTTCATGGTACGTATATAAAGACATGTTTTTTTTTGTAATCAGAATAAGTAACACATATATACATGTCTACGACATAGAAAGTTGTAGAAATCGAATGGTATGATTCTTTTAGAACCAAAGATATACCTTTGCTTTATGAGCTTGAAGAAAACTTGGAAATTTCCAACTTCCGAATATTACTCACGTTCTTTTTCTCCTCAACATAAATTATATATATTATTTGTGTCTATAAGCAGCAAGCGTCAGTTTTTTTTTGCTATTCTTTTGAAAATATGTAAGTGATCACATGACTTTAAAAATAAAAGTTTATGAATATGTTCTCATATCTTTTTTTCACTTGATATTTCAAGACTATTGAAGTCATGAATATATTTTTGTTCTTGTTAATTCAAATTTTGAAAAATTAATAAGAATAATGATGTTTTTTTTTCCCCAAATTTCAATTCTGTTATAAAGTATATCTATGATGCATGCGTATTTGTTTTCAGATTTTTTTTCATTCTATATTGTTTATAATTTTTAATCAATTAAAAAAAATCTCTACTTTTCGCATGTCATCCGACATAGATGAATTACCGAGTAGTCGTTATCGTACAGATATTTTATCAGAAGAATCATCACCAGGAAATGAAATGCTTATTAACAAAGATGAAGTACATTTCGTTGATCAGCTAACTGATCAATTTAACCCATCTCAACGGGTTTATGGAAATGGTATGAGTTTATATTCATGTAGTAATATATAGTTTTATAAGATTTCTGTCATACTATAATAAGTACATGGATCCCGTTTATTTTTAGTTCGTTCTAACGCTCCAATCGTTATTTGCTTTGGTTCACAGGATTCATCTTTAAGAATCGCATTAATTAAATATTTAATCGTTGAGGATTTAACTTTGATACTTTTTTCGGTAGAAGAATATTTGTGGCAATGGTTGGATTTAAATTCTTCGTTAACAGTTGCTTCTCTTATTCTTGAACCAATCATTCATATTCAAGAACTTATCGCTCGAAGTCATACTTATGGTGGTATTAATTCGATTCTTGTACGTTGTAGAACAACTGATTTAACAACAATACAAAGATTTTCAAGGTTTTATCCAAAAGTCGATGGCATTTTTGATGATGACACTCGCCTTTTGATAAGATTAGTTATCGATCTTACACTTTTTTCTGAAGAACAAGGAGATCAACAAAGAGAAAACAACAACAATGAGATAGAAGCTCAAAAGAACTATACACGAGCACTAAAATTGTGCGCGTTAGTCAGAAAGATTTGAAATGTATATAAAGTATGAACACATAATTTTATATATATTTTGAACAAGTTTTGAGAGATGTTTGATAATTAATTTGTCCCTTTTGAAAATAATTTTCAATTCCAAAGTTTCTTAACTTCACCTTATTAAAGAAACGATTTTTCACTTCAAGATTTATAATCAAACATCTCTCAAATCATATTTTTAGAAGTAGTTTGATTAGACATAAGTATGTAATCCTTGATTCAATTTTTTTCCCTAGTTTTTATATATTGAGAACGATATTAAGTTAAATTAATCTAAAGTTCGTTTTGAAGGAAATTAAGTTCAAGCAAGAAAAGAAAAACAGTTTTTATATCGATAATTCATGACATATGACTTCTTCAACTTTATTAAGAGAGAAATGTAAATTTATGTAGATTGGAAATGTAATATTCTTCATTAAGCTCTTCTTTCGGAGCATTCCATTTTTTATATCCTACATTATTTTCGAAATAAGGTCAATCGATTGAGTAAGAACATTTTAGTAGTTAAATAAACCAGATAATCTCTTGTTGGTCAGTCAATGAAATTCAGTGAACATTGTAAGTTACAGTATATGAAAGTTGTTAGTACAATCTGTGGGAATAATGAGTTTAAATGTCGAAACACAAGAAACTCTCACAGTATACCCGATACTCGACATCGGTAGAATATACTAATTCGAGTTTTGCCAGCACTCAGAACTTCAAAATAAAAGTTTTTTTTAAATTACACATGGTGATAGAGCCACTAATTCTCTAGAAAATGAGATTTTTCGGAAGCCTCCACAACACTTTTTGACTGAACGACGTCAAATTTAAGAAAAGCACAACATTTGTTGTGAGGTTCTGATTGCTGTAAAACTAGATCTTGAATTGTAAGTTATTCAACTGAAATTAAAACTCTCGCAAGTTCAATCTTCCTAATTGAACTTTTTTGTTAACCTCACTATTTCTGAACTTGAAAAGTTTAAAAATATTTTGAAAAAACTTAATTTACAGTATTTTTGTAACTGAAAACAATAAATATTGTGTAGTTCTTTTGAGAAGCATTAGTCATAAAATACATACAGAAACCACTTATTTATAAATTCTCATACATTGTTCTGTTTTTTTTTTCAAATAGAAGAGTACAGAGATTAATAAGGTGACAAGAAAATAAAATATTTTTTTTTTTATTAACAATGTATCATCATTTTTACACGAGCATATTCACCCTGTTTTTATTTTCTTTAAAACTTTTTGTTAATATCATATCTATAAATAACTATATTGTAATGTAACTTTTTTGTCACTATATAATGATAAATTATTTTGATTTTAGATTAGTGGTAAAGTTTTATTAGGCTACGGTTTTGACATTTTTCTTCGATATTTGTTAGATCGACTCACATGGCTACTGCCTTGATTAGAAGTACTGATGTAACCAAGGTTGTTGTGCTTTGGTCTAAAGTCATTCCAGAGCATATCAGGTTTTCATCTATTATATTTGTCAAAAATTTAGTTACAATGATTGATTATGTATACAAGAATATCAGTCAAGTAGATAAATTTCTGTTGATCGCACCTGGTGATATTCTCAAAATATTGCTTGATTATCCAATTTATCTCTTTCCACAAGTCATATATGTCTATGCATACTATGATAATGCTAATAATCTCGAACGAGATAAAAATTTTTATCAAAAAGAATATCCAAAAATTAAGTTTGTTCATGAAAGAAATGCAGAAACACAAATATTTGAAAAATTAATGGTTAATCATGCTATTAGTTCATTGAGATTGATTGAACGTGAAACATTAAATAGTGTTGTATCATCGATGGAACAACGTATTAGTACTAAACGATCAAATGCTGCTAGTTGCCATTCAAAAAAACCAAAAATACTTTCTGTCGCGACAGATTGTATATGTCCATATTGTAAATTAATATTTCGGGAGCCTTATCAACTCAATTGTGGACATCGTTGTTGTGAATCATGTATTAATTTTACAGATAAGTAAGTGTATTTTATTTTTTGATTATTATTAAATTTGATTTTCATTTAATCCTATATTTCTTAGCAAAATGATCTGTTTAACATGTTCTGAAGTCTCAACTAATGAAAATGTATGTTGAATAATATTATGTTGCATTTTTATTTCAATTTTCATTATTTTAGATTCGCTCTGATCGCGGTTTTTCTATAGACATGCAACAGCAATCAATATCTTGTTCGATATGTACTTGGGTTGGATCTTTAGTACTTTATCAAGTATAAAATATGAATAATGTTTTAAACAATAAATTCTACGATTTTTTTTTCTTCTTCTTAGAAACATATTCATCAACAGCATCACAATAGTAAATCTGAGACTATCGTGGTCGATGTATATACTCAGCAGGTATATAGTTACGAGAGAATTCTTCCAGCTGATAAATCGCTTTTGAGCCAAGACTATGTGTAATATATATAGAATTCGGGGATTCCGTTTTTTGGAATCGTTGAACTCTAATTAAACAGTATTTTTCAAAATGAATGTCGTAGTTTCTTTCAGAAATATCAAGCAAACTCATTTTCGAATTTCACTTAAAAACTTTGTACAGAAAGAGGCCTCAATGAGAATAGTTTATTGTGAACATTTCAATTTTTTTCTTTGTGTCTAGCTGAAAATACAGTGGTCGCAAAAAAGCTCCGCTACAAATTAAAAACTACCTCAAGTCTAAGCCTTTAGTTTCATAATTTGACTACAAATAGAGTATGTTGAACTCTAATTGCAATGACTGATCTCAATATAGAAAAAAGATCTCATGGCGTTAGTCTATAAACTATTCTTTAGGTAATTTTTGTATGAGAGTTGATGGCTCTAATCAAATTTTTTCTCAAAATTTCACGATTATAGCCATCCATGGAGAAGAGATACATATTGAGACCTGCCCCGAAAATGAAAAAACCAGACCAAAAGCCAACGTTTTTTGAGTCCTAGGGAAAACAACAGTGTTCTCATCATAAATTTGGGGCAATAAGATCTATCGATCTCGAATTGCTGTTTGTGATCAGACTTCGCCGAACTTTAAAAGAATTGAAATTTATATACTTTTTATCTGGTAGTAAGACCTATTGCGAATACTAATGAGCGATGAAAAAGACAACCCTATTACCATAGCTGTATCTTAGGATAGGAACAGTGGCAAGATTCTTCACAGGGTAATTATAGTTCATTTAGATCAACATAATACACATAGTCTCAATTTAAAAGTGATTTAACAATTGAAAGAGTTTCTTTATTAAATCTTAAATTTATATGATAAATGTATAACCATTGTTTTAGTATGATCATAGCAATCTTGGTCAAACTGTAAATAAGAGTGGAATACAACAAGAAATTCTGTTGAATATTTTTTCACCTTCATGTACTATATTTCTACCACATTATAGTAGCACAATTAATGATCAACATTGTAACAATATTAATTTCGATATTATAGCTCAAGAACTTAAATCAATACAACAAACTTTAGATAGTACATTATCTACTTCTTATTGTGGCGCATATACATGGAAAATAAATAATATCCGACAGAAAATAGGTATTTATTAATATTGCTTTTAAAATCTCCTTCACTTGCCTTTTTTTCTGGTCTATACTTTTCATTATATAGAGTAGGCTAACTTGATCGATTTTTTATGTGTAATAAGAATGCAATATAAATAATATATGTTGTTATTGTTACCGAAGAATTTACTCTATCTTTAGACTTTCTTTTGCATACATTGATCAACTGATTAAAAATAATGAAACTAGCCATGAAATGAGTAAGAGAAATTATTATCACAGCTTGTAATAGAACTGCAACATAAAATTTACATATTCTCTCTTGATTTATTATAATGACATGTCTTATAATTTGAAATGCTTGTGACATATGGCAGCTTTTTTTTAATGATCTATATTTATTGGAAAATAACTCCAACATATGTATTTCTAAATCTTAAATAGATATATGTCGTCCTTCATGTTTAATTGATATTATGTCTTTCTTTTGGTAGTATGGACTCACTATGATTTGATATTTTCTATCTCCTTATTTTTAATTTATAGTTTATTGGGGTTAACTGTTGCATATATTCATTTATAAACTAAGCATACTTCGCTGCATGCTATTCTTTATTTTGATGAATTTTAACGATATTTGTCTATTAATTTATCGTTTAATGGTATATTTTCTTGAGAAATATCATTGTACGTTCGAATATAGCACATTGATATATTACTAATCACCACTATTAACATGTATAAATCATTTATATACACCAGAATCTACAGTGTGAATTTTTTTTTAATGTTAAAAACATATTGTCTAATGGGCTTCAAAAAAAACTGAAACCGAAAATCGAACCGCAATCGAGGTTCCGGTTAAGGAATAAGTTTTCGAATGCTTGAACTTGACTACTAAGCCAATTTATCGCTTTTACATAAGTATGTAGAAAGATTTCTTTCGCTTAATGAGATGTTTTGTATTTATAAATTGATTCATATTACTTGTTCTTTTTTTAATAGTTGATGCACAAACCGGGCGACAAAAATCGATTTATTCATCGGTATTTTATTCATCACAATCAGGCTATAAAATGTGTTTAAGATTATATTTAAATGGTGATGGTGATGTTCGTGATACACATATGTCTTTATTCTTAGTTATAATGCGAGGTAAATATGATGCTATTCTTTACTGGCCATTTTCTTATCAAGTATCATTTTGTTTAATGGACCAATCACCATTAAATAATAATCGACGTCATATAACAGCTTTGTTTGAGCCTGATATACGATCAGATTGTTTTCAACAACCTGTTTATAGTATGAATCATGGTTATGGTATTAAAGATTTTATGTCTCTCATGGAATTCGAACAAAATAAAAGCCTTTATGTAATAGATGATATAATGTTTATTGAAGCTAAAATTAATTTTTTTAGCGAGAGACCTGGTAAAATATTTTATGTGAAAAAAAAAATGTTTTAATTGTTTTTTACTTAGCTATGTCATCGATCTCGCATACAGTTGGATCACCTAATGATGAAGAATATGTGGATACAATTGGTGAAGATTTTACAAATATAAATTAACATTTTAATGCAACATCATTATATCAAAAGAGGGGAGGTGGGGAGGGAAAGCGTGACTTCTACACTGAAGTCGCGTTATATATAATATGTCAGAAAAATTATTCTCAATGGCGAACAACATTCGAAGTATTCTCTTTTTTTTAATCTGTTAGCTTCATTGTTTTCGAATTTGTGAAACTAGTTTGTCAGTTTGGATAGTATTTAATCGACGACAGAGTAATGTTAGCAATATTCATATAGAGTTAGTAGAAGATTCTGTCCATAGATGCATGTCTTCTCTGATTTCCTTGTTTATTTTATTAAAAACGAACCCAAAAGAATTATGTAGACTACTTTCAAAAACTATATAGTATAAAATATTTTCTTCTGTTATTTGTCATTTGCTTTAGTATCACTGACATCTTCAAAACTTCTTTGAATTATTGTCATGACAAAAAATTACACATATATGTAAATATAAACAAAAGATCATTAATAAGTGGTTGGAAAGGACTGGTAATGATTAAAACACTGCGTAAATATTATTGTAGTCATATACAGGGTTGTGCATAACCTTTTGCTAGGGGGGTAGCGTCATTATTTCAAGTTGAATACCTAATGAATTTTATACCAAATTAAAGAGCGTCGAAAACTGGATTTATTAGTACTAAATAGTAAGAGTTATCAAAATATGTTAATGTGGAACTTACGAAATTTTCGGAAATTTTTTGCTTTTTTTACCAGAGAAAATTAAGGAACCAGCAAATTTTGTAGGTAAGAAAAACATTCGATTTTTTCATTATTTTTACAAATAAAGACGCTTTGAAATACACTCATCAGACGCAGTTTTTCACGCTGCATCGGATGAGTATATTTCGAAGTGTCTTTATTAATAAAAATAATGAAAAAAGCTAATTTCATTGAAAAAAATCAAGTGTTTTTCTTGCATATAAAAAAACAAGTTTTTAGAGATTTTTTAGGATTTTACAAGTCATTTTTTAAATTTTTTATCTCAGAAAAATGGCTTAAAAAAATTCTGATATATACAGTTTTGTAGAGCTTGACGAGCTCTATCGAAGCATGTAAAAATATCAAAAGAAAATATCTTACTATATATTTGAATTGCTGGCGCCTTAATTTTCTATGGTAAAAAAAGCATAAAATTCCGAAAATTTCGTAAGTTCCACATTAACATATTTTGATAACTCTTACTATTTAGTACTAATAAATCCAGTTTTCGACGCTCTTTAATTTGGTATAAAATTCATTAGGTATTCAACTTGAAATAATGACGCTACCCCCCTAGCAAAAGGTTATGCACAACCCTGTATTAGGTTTTTATAGATATATAAATGTGTAACTTTTCTTCATAGATATGCATTGAGTGCGAATCTGGACATTAGAATTCGAATTTGAATGCAATTATTTTCATTGAGCTAATAAAAAAATAGAAGTAAACCAAACAAAGGAATTTCATGATCGACTATGGTACATCTACATACAGTAAACTAAAAAATATTAGTGTAATCCCTACAGTATTAAAATTTGAAGCATAATATAGCTACTCTTGGTAATCACAGGGAGGCTCTTCTATCCTATCTATTTTGCGACACATTTCTAAAATATCCTTTTACTTACTTCTCCAGAAATCGGATCAGAAAATAATTCATATATTATAAGAAGACGTTATTGAGACACGGTCTTGGGTCGTATATCAACAACGTCTGTCACGGTCTGTGAGGAAATGGGTGTACATTTCTATCTCATATAATTCTACGCTCCTTTTAGATCGTATTTCACAAAATGGTCCAAAAAAGTGAAGGATTATGAACATTCTGAAAAAAGAAAATCAACAATGTTCACAAATATTCAAATATGATTATACTTCCGTAATTGTTCATGTATTTCAAAAAATGCTTACACAATTACTTAAATATTCAACACTATCTCGACTAGTTAGATAGTATCCGAATATACCGATAATAGTATTACTTTCGACACGGGAGAAAAAGCGATAATTCTGTACTTTGCTAATACTCACATCTTGAAGTACGATAATGTATTTTGACTTTATTGCCAGACAGACTTATATAAAATGAACTCAAACTAATATGCTAGTGACACACGTTGATAGTAGACTTGAAATAGCTAAGATTTTCTAGAGGATATTTTTGACATACCCTTGAAGTACAAAATTCTTGCTTTTTTCCCGCTCGATTCTTGAGGACATATCATTCCCCCTGCCCACACAGATAAAGAACACCTTATCATAATATATGAATTACATTCTGATTCCAGTTTCGGAGAAATAAGTACGTAAAAGAATGGTTCTTAAATGTGTCGCAAAATAGGTAGATTAAGGGTACCCCCCCCCTCTCTTTTTGGACGGTTTCTGGTTCTCCAAGACCGTACAACCGATCACTCTGAAATTTTTACCACAGACAGCACGAGAAATAATGAGACACGTGTTCGACGAAAAAAATTTGAACCATATGTTTTTAGGGTTTTCTGAGAAACCTCGATTTTCCATAGGGCTGCATTGTAGTCCATTACGACCCCCCTGAAATTTTATCCGATTGAGCTGAAGTTTTCATCATTGATGCTTGGAAGTATTCTCCAGAGGTGTAATGGAGCGTTTTCGTTTCTGACTTTCCAAACCGGAATTATAGGTTCCGAAGTCCAGAATCCCGATCTTGCCGCGGGATCATGGAGTGTTTCTCTTATAAAAAAAAGGAAAGTGAGATTTTTTGAAAATCTTAATTATACCGCTGAGAAAGTCTTAGATATCTTAGAAAAAAATTTCAGCTCAATCGGATCAAATTTCAGGGGGGTCGTAATGGACTACAATGCAGCCGTATGGAAAACCGAGGCTTTTCAGAAAACTCTAAAAAAATGCGGTTCAAATGTTTTTCCTCGAACACATGTCTCATTATTTTTTGTACTCTGTCTGTGGTAAAAATTTCAGCGTGATCGGTCGTACCGTCTTCGAGAATCAGAAACGGCCCAAAAAGAGGGGGGGTACCCTTAAAACAAGCCCTGATGAGTGACAAGAGCAGCTACTACGTGTTTCACATTTTAATCCCACAGGGTTTGCACTACCAGCGTTCCTAAGCAATAATCAGTTAGCATAGTTGAAGACTGGAAATATACTAGAGATGGAATCAGTTCGGTTCTAAAAAAAACTGACTAATGAAAACAAGTAACATACTTCGTAGAATGTTGAAAAACATTTTTTTCCATAGAGATTCAGCAATAATTTCAAATAGCATATGCAAAAAGCTTGATAAAAAATTAAAAACTTGTTGAAATGACACTAAATAATGACATGGAATGTTTCGCTATATTATTTTTTTGGGAATTTTACCTTTGAGTATGGTCTTCTTTTTTTGATTTACAGCTATTATACACCTTTCTTAATCAGGATTTTATAGTCTTTTGATAAATTTCTAAAAAAATTGATAAAATTAAAAAAACCTGATAAAAAAAATCTGTTTTAAACTCGAATCTGGAATCTGTAGTCATGACTAATGGTTAAATTTGTTTTACCATTGAATGTGATTTTATTTTTCTGATAAAAATAAAAAACTTCGGGAAAATTTCTTCTAACCAATGAGTTTCTATGTTTTATGAGCAAAAAAATAGGATATTATGCATAATAGGATATCTTAGTTTTCCATTTTCATTTACAGTCATGTCTTACCGGTTCCTTTAACTTTTCACGCAAAAATATTCATGAGTGCATAATTATTTTTCGATTAATTTACTTAACAACTGACAAATTATTTTTGTAATCACGATTGTATGAATATTTACTTGTAAATCTTGAAGTTCTTTTATTTTTGACTTCTTTCATACTTTTTTGTGTCATAACCATATGTTGCTAACTATGCAAGACACTCATTAGTGTTTTTTTGCTGTAACACTGAAGAGATTTTATTATTAATAAACTGGACAAAAGTCGTTAACTATGGATTATTCAAAGATACTACATTCTTCAATCATTTGATAACAAAAGAAAGCGATTTTCGAAAGAGCTAAACCTATTTTTTCTCTAGTTATTGATATTCACGATTGTACTATAAATGTATGATTCATACACAGATGGCTACGTCGTATAAATTTTTCTACACTAAATGAGTTTGTTTGATTGGTTTTGAAAATGATCTTTTGTTAAACAAGGCAACTTGAATTTCATTTAGACACAATTTCTTGTCGAGTTGTCAAAAGACTTTGATTGGAAAAAATGGGGTTTGGACAAAAACGAACAATATATTTGAAATCAGTATAAAAAGCTGAGAAGTTTTTCGATGAAACTTTTTTTCTTAAAAAAATTGAGCTGAAGTTCTCCTCAGGATCCAGTCGAAAAGATGAATTTACTTAGAAAATCATTTGATCAATGAAGAACAAGTTCTGAGTCTGTATAACGTCACTACGAGAGAAATAAACTTTTTTCAAGAAAAAAAAAGTTCGTCGAACAAATTTCGAAACACATATAGGTCTACTCAGCTTTTTATGATGATTCTAAACGAAAAATTTAAGTTGTCTTATTCGACAAAAAGTTACTTCTAAAAATCTCTAAAAGTATCTGGTTTTATAACTCTTCTTATGAGTTTTCAGAACCAACCAAAAATCCATATTGCTTTTTTTTTGTCTTTTTTTGGAACAATACTTACGTCATTACTCCGCAACACTTCAATCATTCGAGCTGAAATTTTTACCAGAGAAAGACTATAAGATGGATAGTCGATTGATATAGTTTTCAGCTGGAAATGTCTTAGTATGGGAAAATTTATAAAAGGCACCCTTCTCAGTATATCAATCATGCACTTATAGTTCAAATGGGAATATCAATAGTTTCAAGGGAAAATGGATCTGACTCTTTCACAAGTCACTTTATTATGTTACCAAACGATTTCTCGTAAAATTTTGCATAAAGTAAATCATGAATGAAAGGAAAACGAGGATGATTCTTACGCGTTCTTATCCATTATTATTTTGGTAGATAACTTTCCTGATACCCTATATTGTATCAAAACTGGTGTATATTTTTGAAGTCTCGAAAAACTGGCAGAATTGCGTCGGTCTTGATACACTAGAATATTGTTTATTAGTAAAAAGTATTTTGAAATGGTTTTCTTCTCGGTCTATTTCAATTTAGATAGAAAACACTCTCTGCAATGGCGTATAGCTAGTACCAAAAATCGTAAGCGCTATCGTTAGGTCTTATAAGTATTGTGGTATACTGGGGATAGTGCACATAAATGTGGGACATGAATATATACATGACAAAACTCAATTTTCGTACAACAGTTTATTTTAGTGTCTGTTTTTTTTCATTATGTCATTAATATAAACAAGAAACGTGACAATTATAATGATTGTTTTTTTTTTTTTTGACAAAGAAAATAAATTAAATAAGAATAGAAATCATTCATTATTAATGAATATTGTCTGCATATCTTTTAATGCATATTGTTGTCCAGTTTCTTGATTTTCTAATGTTGTTGATTCTTGTCTCATATGACGTTTTCTTATAGCAAATTTTTTTTTTGTATTTTTTGATGTTGAATTTATTGCTGGTGTTGTTAATGTTTTAGGTTTAATTAAACATAAAAATATTTCTTCTATAAAATCACGTAATTCGTTTCGAAAATTTTTTGTTGAAAAACAATAAAGAAAAAAATTTACTGCATGTGCTGTAAATTGAGCACTACCTAAACATATTTGTACCATATAACGAAACATGCGTGACTCATGTTTTGATGACATTTGATGACGAAAAAACACATAATATATACATGATGGTAATGTTAATAAAACAAAAGCAAATGTTATTAATATTAACATTATTGATAGTTGTCGATGACGAGGATTTCGTCCTGTTACTGGCGTACGAATACGAGCTGAACGAATAGTTACATATATGATATATGTATTACATAGACACATAATAGAAAATGGACATAAATTATAAACAATAAGATGAGCACGTTCCCATTGTGGATATATATATTTAGGATTTTCTCGTGTAACATAACATTTGATAGTATTATTTTCAGATTTAACTCGATATCCATTTAGAAACAGTATATGAGAATTGAAAAGTAAACAGATGATCGTTAATATAGCTATGTAATATTTTGTACGAGATAATTTACCATAACTTTGTTTCCATGTAAGAAAATATAGACTTAAACAACGATCTAATAGAATTAAAAAATTTATATTAGAATAAAAACTATTGATCAATCGATATTAAAATTAGGCGCATGTAAAGATCCTACAGAGCAGAGATGAAATCAATCCTAGTAGATCAGACCAATCAGTCTGAAATTCATACTGATATTTGATTTACTAATTATCTTAATATTCCATCTGTGGATAGTGACATTTGACATAGTCAACTTTCAGCAAAGTTTCATTATACATTCTCTTTGAGATAATACGAGTAAAAATAAATAAGATACACTAGTAATGACTAATAACCGATAACAGATCTATTTCGACTAGAATAATAACTAATTTATAGCATCGTTAATCTTTTTTTTTTATGACACGAAGATATTTATTTGATATAAAAGGTCGCTTCATCTTTTTTAACAATGATATAAACTAGAGAAATATATGCATAAAAAGAAACGATATTTGATCTTCTCTAGAAAAGTTTTCTTTCAACTTTTATGACTATATTGCAACTTAATACGCTGATTCTAAAAATAGCAGTCTTTGAGAAAGAATATTTAATAAATGATATTAAATAACAATGACAAAGCTTTATGATTACAATTTCAGTTAGACTCAAATACGAGATATATCATGACATCAAAAGAAATCTGCGATATATTGATAATGTGAATAAGTTCTGAGAAAAAGTTAATTGAAAATTAATGATTTGATGAAGAAAGTCTTCCGATCAAACAATCGGAATTATATTCATGATGTAGGCGCTAATGAGCTATGAATATATTGAAAAGACTTCGGGCTCTTTGTTTATTACTGTAGAAATACTGCGTTATTACGATGTTTCTTTTTTTAATTCACTATTGTCGTGATGCTCAAAAGAATTATTTTTCGAACTTTGCACAGTGACAGACGTTAATGAGAATTGATTATTATGAAAGTTTTAGGTCTTATCGTTCTTTCTATCCTAAGATACATTTATGTTAAAAGCTCATCTTCTATATCGCTCATAAATACAGGATAGATTCATTGCTCTTAATTTTAGGATAGACGTATATCGAAAACTTGAAACTTTCACAAAAAAAAAACTACTCTTGTTAATATGTATTTCTACGCAAAATTTTCAAGTTGAAATTTGAAAATTAATTTTCTCGATGTTTCTGACAGGTAACGCGGCATTGAGTGAAACAAATATTGTAAAAACGCAGTATTTACGTAGCAATAAGTCAAAGAGTTGAAGGACTTTTCAAGATATTCATAGGTCATTTTGACCTACATAATACACATAGCTTTCATATAAGTATTCAATCTCTTTTGCATTAATTTTCATCAATTGTTTCATTGAATATAATAAAACTTACCAATGCTAACAGCTGTTAGACACCAACTCGATAATTGTAAACCAACAAATGTCACATATGAGATAATTCGACAATGTGCTATTGAGAAGTCTTCTATATTAGTAAGATTTGAACTAATTGTAAATTTATAAAAATTATTTAAATTCCACCCATATAATGATATAATATCGCATATACTAACAGCAATTAAATATCTCATTGTAACATAACGTCTTAAATTTCTTCGACATAAAATAACTATTGTTAATAAATTGCCTAATGTTCCAACAATGATAAGTATAAGAGCGTATATACTTAAACCACGTACAACAATATACTGATAATAAGTTTCATTAGATGAATGAAACATATTTGACCTTTTCTTATTGCGGTTTGATAATTTAAGTACAAATAGTCGTGAAACTATGGTTGATAAGTTGATAACAGAACTTAACTCTGATAAATCTGATTGAAAACGTGACAGTTGTTGAGAAAAACGACACAAGAAATGGATATCCGAGAAAAGAAAAAGAAAATAGAAGGATTCTTTTTTTTCCTTTTATCCTAAAGAAACAGCCGTTAGGATTGGCGAAAACTCAATAAAAAAAGGAAAAAAAAAAGAAATTTTTTTATATGCTAGTGTCTGTCATATAAAGACACGCTAATTTTTATCCTATATTAATTCATTTCAGGAAATGCTGTATTTCACCAACATATCGTTCTAACTAATTTAGTTTTCAAATTTGTCAAAGTCACATATTCTGTATTTATCTCAGGAATAATTAACAAAAATATTTTTCTTTTATAATGAAAATATCAACAAAAAAGAAAAGAAATATTTTCCATTAGAATAATAAAGCTTTTTCTGAAGCAATATAGAATAACTAATTAAAGATTTCTTTTTTTTCTTCTATTCATATGCAATATTCGTCATCATTATCATCATCATCTTTAAATCTAATTATGCAGAACATATATTGGCACAGTGAAGAACAAATTGAACAGGAAAATGACATTTCTTGAATATATTCATATATTAATAATGAAGTCTTGTCCGATTCATAAAGACTAATGAAAATAATGCACTACGACAAAAATAAGATTTCGTTTTAAAATAGAAAGTCAATATCAATGATGATTTTACTCCCGTTTCAGTCGTATTCGATGTTTTCTCAGTACGGTCATAATATTATCGATCACAACGATTCATAATTATATTTCATGTAGACCAGAATAATTTGAATAATAAAGAATAACAAGAAAACTATGAAAAAATTATAGACATTGATAACACAAAGATATGTTAAATATAGAATAAAAAAAAAATAAGCTGTTTGTTTTTTTTCAGCTTTGCTGCAATAAGTTACTAAATATGATGCTTGATAATTAAATGAAAGTACGTGACTATATTTAGTTGTGAATTGCATGTTGCTTATTATTCTGTCTTCGTATTTATCATGTGTGTCATAATATTAATCACGAGCACATCATTTTGTTTAAGCTGAATTATTATATCAGTTTTGCTCAATGAATAACAGTTCGAGAATGAATTCTTTACATAACTAATAATGAAGATTCCACTTTTGATTTAATGAATAATGATCGCATTGAGAAGAAATCCACATGAGAAATCGTCGAATGGGACTAAATCCGGGACTGCCCGTCAATGCTGATAATAAATACACTGGCAGTCAATGATTCTCTTGAATAATTATATTATTTTGTTGACTCCATGATGATTTTTGTTTTTGTCTCTTATCTAAAAAATTCAGAGAACATCAAACGATGTTCTTTTAGATATGCAAACTTTGAATGATGAATAGTACAAAACAAAGCATACAAAAATTCAAACAAGAGATTCAAGATATTATAGCAATCAGATGCAAAAATTTGTATATGGATATAATTAGTGATAATAATATAAGACATTAGTCTTGATTTATCGAACTATCATGTTTACTTAGACATATGACGGATTTATCGTTTATGATATTAATGCTTATCATTAGTACTGTGTACGATGATCGTATACAAATGTTTGCATCTTATTGATTACTTGCATTTGATACGATTTTTTTCGAGCATATAGAATGACGAAGAAAGATTAGGAAATTCTTCTTTGAATTAGAGATTATTCGATTTTTCCTTTTACAAATTGATCATATTAAATTGAATATTGTCAAATATATTCACTTAGTAGAGTATTTAACACAGGTTATTTTTCAACATTATGACAAAATTTTACAATTTATATTTCTTGATAAATACAATCTTAGACAACTAGCTTTTTCGATACAATATATTAAACATACGAATTATTCGATTTGTTATTATTATCAAATATATTTTTAATTTTTTATCTACAAAAAAATTCATAAAAAAATTAAATTTAAACAGAATTTATTTGTAATTAGGCGCAAAACTACAAAATAATTTTCTTTTATTTAAAAATATATTCTAATTTACACGTTCATTAAACAAAATAGCATGTAATTTTTTTTTGTGCTTGAAACACGATCTAAAAGAAATAGAAAATTTCACTTTAACTAACGTTGTTAATATATGATCAAAGGCTGCATGTCAATGAGGTGTCATCACAATATATGAAATACTTCTTTATTGCATTTCTAAATGGTTCAGTAGAAAGATGGCGAAGAAGTGTACTCCTAAATAGATTGACTAAAGCAATCTAACTGTCATTATCAGTAACAGCTCCACTGTGTTTCATATGGTAACCCCGAAGGGATTGCGTTAATAGATTTTTCAACTGAATAGAGTATTTATTTCCATTCATTCATATTGTAATGCATGCACCAAGAAATTTTCTATATCGATATTAGAAAATGATATTTCGAAAATATTATTATGAACAAGTGAATCAACATTTTACATCTTTAATTATTAAATCTCGAGAGACGACAATTATTATCCTATTACATGAAATAGATAAGCTAAAAAATTTTGAATTATCTTGTTTGGAATATAACTCAACAAAACTTAACAACGCAATATATTTAGGCCACGATTTAGTAGTAGTAAAAATTTTCAATTTATATCAGTAAAAAATACAAAATTGATTAGTAGAAAATATTTTTAAATAAATCAAAAAAGCAAAGAAGAAATTTTAAGAACCATTTAATTATTGTATTAGTTAAGCAGATTTAGCCTTTAATTGTCTATCTCTTTTTGTTTTTTCACTGATCGACAATGTCTTTGTTGCTGCTAGGAATTTACAATATTTCAAACACATAGCCATATTCACAACGTTTATTTTTGCATAAACCAAAAAAAAAGTGGACAGTTGCATTTCAATGTTTTTCAATTTTAATCATTTTTCATTTCCATACATCACATATCAAATGATTTTTTTCAATTAATTAAGCATTATCTATTTTTTTTTCTTATGTTTATTTAAATCATCTTTTGTAATCAATTGTAAACCACGAGCTAGTGTATATTTGAAATACAAATGATATCTTTCATTGATTTAGCCCATTGATGTAATAAAGTCCAAAACCCTAAAGATATTGTTGGCTCTGTAAAAAATATTCTTATCGTAGCTTCCAAATTGCGGACAAAGATCAAACCAATCAGCAGACCGACAGTGTGGGTGAGGGCGCAAATAGGTGTGATTTTTGACCGCAATTTGGAAGTAGCCATTCTTATATTAACCGAGGATCAATCTTATTCAGTTCCTCAATTATTGATTATATTCGAAGAAATTATGAAAACGATTGACAAAATATGACGTTCTCGACACGTTTCATCCTCTTTGCTTGTTTTATTGGTTGCCTCTAGAACATTGTTTATACTTGGTGCATACAGTTGTAGACTTTCATACGAACTATCATTTGATTCGATTTTCTTTAGGGTTCATTTATTTCATGGTTACAAATACTATAACGACTAGGAAAATAATCGAGAAGCTTTTTTTTCTTTTGTTTTAGATTATGGACAATAAGAAGAATTAGAACAATGATGTTTTTTTATTCACAAAATATGTAGGTTAAAAGAAATAGGTCAAACGAACGGGAACATGTGTAAAACTGCTGAAGAGAAAAAAAAGAAGAAGAACAAAAATGATTCATTCTATAACCATTTCAATTTTTATACTAGCATTTTAATATAGTCGACTGTTAATAAATTGTATTTACTAATTTTTAAATTTATTTACAAACCTAATTAATTAATTAATCATTAAATTGACTGATTTTATAATTATTTCATTGATTAACCGTAAATCGTATTTTCATATATTTATACTGTTCATATCATATCTATGACCTAAGTTAAATTCGAAGTCAAACAGATATCAATAAAAAAACAAAGCGTGCTAGCTCAATCCCTGTAGGATTAAAATATGAAACATGACGTAGCTGCTGTTGTTAATCACATGGAGATTTTTTCATTCTATCTATTTTGGAACACATTTCTTCATCATTCTTTTTCACAGACTGAAAGGATAGAATCTAGAAACGGGAATTCACTTACGTTCATCTACAACATAGTTACCATATAGTAGTTATACTGCAAATGACTGCGTAGGGTAACAAAAAATGGTATTTACGCATTAGGACCTTCCACGGACAAAAAGTACGAAATCTGTACACTCTGTAAAACGACCGTATCTTCGTGAATTACATGGCTCAATATTACAATTTTTACACCGATACTTCAATAGTCCTTGTATTAGCTTAAAGATCCTTTCATTGCTTTTGGTGAAAGCTGTCGAATGAGAAAGGATATCCAACTGTTACTTGCCGATTGAAGTAATATTTTACTGCTTTNCATTTTATTAGAAAGTCGTGGCCTTCTAATATGACTTTTGCAGATATGACTCAGGGTGGCCTTCTAATGGGGGTGGCCTTCTAATATGGGGTGGCCTTCTATTCTGGGGGGGAGTTTAGCTGCTGTTGTTAATCACACGGAGATTTTTTCATTCTATCTATTTTGGAACACATTTCTTCATCATGCTTTTTTACAGACTGAAAGAATAGAGTCTAGAAACAGGAATTCACTTACGTTCATCTACAACATAGTTACCATATAGTAGTTATACTGCAAATGACTGCGTAGGGTAACAAAAAATGGTATTTACGCATTAGGACCTCCCGCGGACAAAAAGTACGAAATCTGCACACTCTGTAAAACGACCGTATCTTCGTGAATTACATGGCTCAATATTACAATTTTTACACCGATACTTCAATAGTCCTTGTATTAGCTTAAAGATCCTTTCATTGCTTTTGGTGAAAACTGTCGAATGAGAAAGGATATCCAACTGTTAATTGCCGATTGAAGTAATATTTTGCTGCTTTATAAAAAAAAAGAACCCGAAAGGATTTCCCCCTGTAGACCTTCCTTATGAAGTTATGAGCATTTTATTGGATTTTTGGCTTATGAAGTTCAGATAAAAAAGTTTGTTAGTGCAGCCCTTTTGGGGCTGAAATGTGAAACTCACATACGCTTTCTAGCCTTATTCAACTAATACAAAATACGTAAAGTGAAAAATCTCTCTTAGGCTATAGTTGTTTTGCAGAATAACCAATCACTAGAGTAAGAACCTCTCTAATTTCTGTATTTCGAACAAAACTTTTATAAACTTTTTCTTATAGACGCTCTATTTTTGGTTTACATTGTTGCTATTCGCTCATTATTTATTATTTTTTTAAATTCATTTATACTTAATTTAACATTCTTATTATTATAATTATTAAAATAATTAGCAAATAAGTCTCTTTTACATATTAATGATATCTACTGCAATTTTCTTTGAAAATATATGTGAGTTCCACAAAATGCCTTCTTTTTATTATTTTATGAATACCTTGACTTAAATAAAAAATCCAATAGAACGATCATAAATCGATAAGAAAGATCTATGAGGAGAAATCCTTTCAGAGTTTTTATAGTCTAACAAAATAATATTTTGATCGGAGATTGACAGTTGAATATGTTTCCTCTTAAGACAAACTATATTTCAATTGAGTACACTAGCGAACTCTATAACTTCCTAGATATATATTCTCATTCATACAGACAGATATATTGCCTATGAAATATTATTTTAATCAGGTCTTTATGTGCAATTTTATTTCAAATCAAGAATTTGAACTTATGAAGATTCAGAATTAATACAGAGCAATTAAAGATTTATTTTGCTTAGTCAAACTTTAACTTGATTATATGGTGGCGGTGGTGATTCTGAATACCAGTTATATGGAGGTGGATCAGACGAGTGTGAATTATAATCATTCTGTTGTACACTGGAGCATTGTACTGAATGAATACGATTTAGATGTCGTTTTTTACGGCATGCAACAATAAATACAATACAAATTAACAAAACAACTAACGAAAATGAAGCTGCCAATATAATGCATCCCTTATCCGTAATACATGCATAACGACGAGGATTTGTTGACTTAATGTTAGTTGATGACGACATACGACTTGATTTGCTTGAAAACAATTGAATAATGATGAATTTACATGATGTATTATATTTTGTTTTACTTATCTTTTTACGATCTAGCATAGGTGAAAAAAAGAAAAGATTTAAAGTCATAAATATACACATACAATAACGTAACCGAAAAAGAAAGAAGATTAGTATTCTGAAGCAAAAATAAATACAGATTAAGTTTTTCTTTTATCTATAATGTCTTTCAAACGTTTATCAATATAATTATTAAGTTGTATGTATTGTTTATCTTGATATTCTTCGAAATGAAATATTTTTTCAGCTTTTGATATTTGTAAATCTCGTCTTTTTAAATATTCAGTCCAAACTAAATGATCAAACCATTGTTGAAATTCATTTGGAATAATTATTCGTTCATCAGGTATTGTATCATGTATTCTTGAATGACGACGATAACGTTTCATGCGACATTCAGATTGTGTTGATTCAAAAAATATTCGTATATCGAACATATTTGTTAATTCATCAGATAAAGCAAATAGAAGAAAACCTTCGATTATAACAAATATATATTTATTATTATTAATAGAAATATCATTTTGATGATATCGAGTTAGTTTTTCTGGTTCATATTTAATCTGTCGTATCAAAGTTAATAAAGATTGAATGTGTAAAGTATCAGGTTCTTCATCACTTTTAATACGCCCTAGAATAGGATGATCAATTGTAACTGGACGAAAATAAAAATGATCTAATTCAATAAGATGTAATGGTGAATGAAGATGATCGACTAAATGTTTAGCATAAGTTGTTTTTCCACAACCCGATGGACCAGCAATACCAATGAAAATAACTTGAGGATGATTTGAAGTAGTTGTCATTTTTTTATATGAACTTAAATGTTAGCTCTATTTGTTCCAAATAAAATATTATTAATAATTTTCTTATTGACTTTAATATAAAATGATTCAATGAAATATTTTGTATTTTTACTGACTTCAAAAAAAAGAACCTAATAACGTTCTCATATACATGCCATGTGACAATTGTGAGTGTGAGGGAAAGAAAAAAAAAATATTTGCCGAGTGTTTTTGTTTAGCGTGCGGCTATATAAAACAGGAGCATAAACAACGTAGCTTACGAGTCACGATAGAAAATGTTGAATAAAATTGAGATTCCATGATTAATGTAAAGACAGCTCATATATATTTATTTTATATGGAACATCTTTGAGAAGATCATATCATCAATAGTTTAACAAATCTCTTGAATATTCCATCAATTGTCAATGTCAATGATCACTAGATGAATGTTTTGCTGTCGATGATTTTCTTCTCGTTGTATCGACTAATTATTTATAATTACATTATCATACATATTAACTATCGGAAAAGGAACTATGTAATGTTGGTTCAGTAGAGACCTTCATTTATAATAAATGAAGTAGCTATACGATGTTCTAAGCAACACGTTCTACGTAATGGCATCAATAACAATTTTGATGACAACAAGATATTGAAGTTAATTATGTTGGATGATAATTTAATCGAACGTTATTAATTAGTATTGATATCAGACTTAAAATCATATTTTAACTTTTACCGCCGTGGTTAACAGTGTACATCATTAAAAATAAGTTTCAATTACTGTTGTAGCAAAAAACCATTTTTCATGATTTGTTATTCTGTATTTATAAAAGCTATGCTCATAAATATTTAGCAACTTTTACTATAAACGAACCGTTAAATACGCACAATTCCTCGTAGGTTTATAATGAATAATATAACACGTAGAGATGAATTCGTATTATAATACAAGAAAATAAATAATCTGTTTAATAGATATTCTGGAATGTTTTGTTTTGTTTTCAAGCATCGATCTAAGCAAATAATGTTCGAAATGAAAATAATATAAATGTTATTGGTAACATTGTGCGTGAATATAAGACTCAAATTCATGTCCTTATTTCCGAAGAAACGAAATATTTCAAGTTTATTTGAAACATTGCATAGAAGTCTCTTATTAAGCTCAATTTTATGTTGTTGGCCTTAATTAATCCGATATCCACTATTTTTTATCAAGGTCATCAATCGATGCAATCATATTTCCTATCTGAATTGATCAAAGTTGATAATAAGAAACGATACAAATGATATTATAATAACGATAATGGTTTATCTCATAAAAAGAAATGTTAAGTACTTTTTTCCGTTTATAATGCATTATATAAAAAGACATAGCCATGGACGGTACACTAGCACTACAATATATAGCAATGGTTTTCTCCAAAAACAATTTGAAGAAACAACAGAAATTCATTACTCACCGAAAATCTCCACCCTACCTATATATGCTAAATAAAACTACTTAGTCTAACATACATATTTTGCATAGCTTGGGGATGAGAGCAAATACTAGTTAACATATCGAGGAAATGTTTTACGTGACTATCAATATGTTAGCATACTGGTTACTGAGCGGAAGGCAATGTCGATGTGTTACTCTACTTCTAATGTAATAGATGATCTACAATTACTGAAAATTTTCCTATTTTTCATATTTATTGTAGTTGTCACTATCTTTCGGTTAGACGCTCTGAACTCATCAATGATAATAGCTACCTGTTCACTCTGTTATCTATTCATTCTTTTCTATCTTCTTCCTAGCATCCTCTTTTGTATATAGGTTCGTATTCTCTATGAAGCAGACACACGTGCAGTGATGAACTAGCACATAGAACATCTATACCGAGGATAGTGATAACGTTACTCCTCCAGCTTATCATTGTTGATCACAATAAAATATTCATTGCATTAACAAAGAAATAAGCAATGGTTTCTCTCTGGTTTTCATTAAATACGCACCAGTCGTGTCCACCTCCTGAAATAGGACCTGGTTTATATTGGAAAGAGAGAAAAAGACAAGACAATGTAGCAGCTATGACTTGACTTAGTGAGCAACAAATGAAGTAATTATGCTATGGCATGATCGTATTATTGACAAGATTCTTTTTAAATAATTTAGAAATGGTAATTATTTGAAAAACAGCAAAAATGGATTGAAGTATAAATTTTCTGTTCGTCACGTTCAAAGTATTATTTAGTTATTAATTTTTTACAGATAAATAGACTTGAATTTCTGTTTGTTGAATTGTTGATAGATATTTATACTTTTTTTAATTTACGAATAGATACAACAACAAAAACTAAAAACCAGTTTTCTGATATTATCAACAACACTTCTAAAAAAGTATATAAATCAACATACGATCTATAATATCTTGAATTTTATTCGAAGTTCTCATCATAAAATTTCTACTAGATCAAAAGATGTACTTTTTTTTTATTACAACACACAAGTTTGCCTCCAGATATTAATATTTCGTCTTCCGACATTGAAGAAAAGATGTCCATTTCTTTCAATCGATATTCTTTACGTTTCAAGAGCCTAGTTTTCTTTTTTGTCTTGGTTGCTTTGCCTCATACTTGTTTTTTCTCTATCGTTCTACGTTTCAATTACATACAAAAAAAGCCACGTGTGAAAGAAGCGCAAAAGGGTGTTGTTATGACCTGTATCTTCTTCAGATGCAGTCATAAGGGTTTCCCTCTTTTTTTATAAGATTATACATATAAACGGGAACCCGAAACTTGCGCACGACGAAACTTGCGCACGGAAACTTGCGCACGGAAATTTGCGCACGACGAAACTTACGCACGGAAACTTGCGCACGGCGAAACTTGCGCACTGCAAGATGCGCACGTACAACTTGCGCACGAGATAAAAAAATATCATATTTACAAATATGAAATTAAATAATCTGATCAATCATTAACTGTAATGACTAGACATAGTCTGTTTGATTATTTAATCTAATTAAAATGAGCTTATGCTCAGAACAAATATGTCCTATATATGAGAGATGGTCATTCACATACGAAACATTTTATTGTCAATTCTTGTTGAATANATATCGTAGTGAAAAAAAATTCATATTTTTTTCTGATGTAGTTTTTGTTTTTTAATTTCTATTTGTTATTTATGATTGATATATCTTGCGATGCAGTGAAGTATGTACTTTCTCGCTACATACCCATTACTGGAAAAGAAGTAAACTATAATAGTGTAATGTGAGAAATAAAAAGGGGGTGTGAGTACGTAGGATATCTTACATCCAGATTCGAGTTTTTTTTAGTGCTGATTCGCCCAGGAAAATGTTCCAAAACCCTTATTCTAACCGTCAAGTATAACTTGATGAGCCACATCGAATGGTAAAAACCGCTACGCGATACATGCTATCGTAGCCTAGAAAAAACAAAACTACCGTTTTTTTCTTCATTGTACCCAATTACGTAAAAAGTAATTTTCAAGCCGATTCGTCCCATAGAATGTTCCAACAAAAGGAATTAATATTCCAAGTGCAACTCGATCAGATCTATCCAACGGTGAAAATCACAGCTCTCTATCTTGTTTCTATTAAAAGTTATTGAAAAAATAAACACTCGGATTAGAATAATCGTTACATATGATAGAAAAACAGATCTTACTGAAATTTTATTATTATGATATTAGTTGAAGTATGATCAAATATCGTAGAAAAATAGAGAATGGTTTTCTCTATCAGACTATATAGAGAGAAATTTCTTAAAGCTTATTTACAGTATTAAAGTCTCAACGCCCTTGCTTTTGGAATGTCCGAAGTAGATGAAATTTCTCCGCATTTTAGCTTCAAGTCTGTCAACTTCTGAAGAACATTTCTGTAGGCAAGTGCAACGGAAGAAGCTATTCATCTTAATGGGCATCAGAGTCAGCTCAGTTAATGCGACTCAATGTTTTTTATAGGAATATATACAGAATATTTTTTATGAGACATTTGTTAAAGATCAACTTCAGTCGAAAATGGAAAACAATAGTCAGATCAAAAAGATTTTAAGCTAAATTTTAGATTATGACTTTACAGATATTTTCAAAAAGGATAGGCTTGTGTATTGCATTTATAAGTGACCACTTTGTACATCTATTAGAGATAAATGTATGTGAAGTAAAATTTTAATGAATATGAAATGAAACTAATTTCGCGTAACTCGCTTGAATGCTAAAAGAGATGGTCATGTTTCGTTTTCGACTGGACTTTTGGAATTTCAAGCTTACTATAGGGCAATGCGAAGTCACTGCTACTACTTTTGGATTGTTCTAAGTATATAGTAAGTCGAAAATATGTTTCACTCATTTTCATCCGCTTCTCTATGGCAAACATTTCTGTTCTTCTCGTTCTGCACCAAATACTTGTACGCATAGTACATCTCTACTTCCCAGGTAAGCAAAAAAAGAAGGGTATGTGGATGTCAGTGCGGGTGAGGGTGAGGATTAAGAAAAGACACTCACATTTCACCTCACCCTGATTTGTTGCTTCATTATCTTTGAATTGTGAAATGAATGTCGATGCAGAATAATCTGGTATTCAATAAGAGTTTTACACCATTAGAAGGTCGAAATATCGTTTATACTTCGGAGCTCTTCTAACTATATCAGAGCAATACTCTAAAAATGCATGCTCTCACCCTCAATCAAAATTGTAAACGACTGAATGTATGATTGTGAGTTTATGAGGACAATGATACGATATTCATGATTAATATAAATATTCAGTACTGTTTACAATAAGTTAAATAGAGAATATTTTTCGGCGTGTATTTTTTATTAGGACTGAAAGCAGTGGAAAAAGATAGGAGACACGAAGTGTAACAAATATATGAAAACATGAGAAAAGAATGCTGATGAGTCTATAATGTTCGTTGATGTTGATAATGGCTGATTACCATGTTAGATTCTTAGTATAGAGTTGCTTTTTGCATCCACATTACCTACGAAGAAAAAAGTTAGACGAGATCATAAAATATTGAATAACATAAAGCTAAAAATAAATACAGGAATCGTAGACAAAACACCAGAAAATTCTAACAAAGAATTATTATTGAAACAATGTACTTACCCAGCATTCTTGTCTTTTTCGGGAAGAATGTTATTACCACGAGCCCAATAAGTACCAGAGCGAGCAACAGTAACCCGACAACGATTAAGACGACGATCATGACCAGCACAACGATCACTATTAACAATACTATCACCAGTTGTAGTAACAGCACCACTAGACTTACAATCACAACGCTGAAGACGACCAAAAGGCCAACTAGTACGACAATAAACACAATGGCCAACTTCAGGATCATCATTACCACAACACTGAGCAACATCATTACAAAGTCTACCAATAGGAATACAACTACGTTTTTTAACAGATTGAATGGACTCTTGCTTTTCTTGTGTATTGCAATACAATGCCAAGAATGCCACGATGAGCATCAAATGCACTACTGATTTAATGCTGCTCATCTTACTGCTTTGAGCCGGAGATGGATTGGTTTGAATGACTATTTCTTGACACTGATGTGATTCTTATACGCAAGTCAAGAGTGAGAGAAAAAAAGCTTTTTTTTTATTCACAATATCTAGGGACGTGGAAGCAATTAACTAGAAGGACACTTGAATAACAATGAATAGTCTTATGTTATGGAAAAAAACAAATTATTCTTTTTCTCCATCTTTCTCTCTATATGAATTGATTTGATTTCGTTTACAGAGGTGCTTTCACATACATTCTTCATTATGATAGAAAAGCTTGTTAGAGCAGCTCCTTTGGGACTGAAATGTGGAACTCACATATACACTGTAGCTTCATTAAACTAATACAAAATACGTAAAGTGATAAATCTTTCGTGGGCTATAGCCGTCTTGCAGGGTGATCGATGCCTAGAATAATGACCTCTCTAATTTCTGCATTTCGAACAGAATTTTTTCATTTTTCTCTATGAGCGCCCTATTTTTTGTTTGCATTGTTGCTATTCGCTCATTATTTTTCATTTTTTTAAATTCATTTTTCTTAAGTTAACATTCTTATTATTGTAATTATAGAACTGATTGACAAATAAGTCAGTTTTACATATTCATGATATCTACAGCATACCTTCCTATGTCGTCTTTTTTTTCCAAAAATCGACGGTTAATCAACGGTCAAAATTCGAGCCGGTGGTCAAACGAGGTTAACAGGCGGTGTTGTTTAGTTATTTTTGCCAAGTGTAATTGATGAAAAGTGCAAGACGAAAGCAGTTAAAATAAGACTTTTTGACTTTCTGATTTAACGTTGATGAAAAATAAAAAATAATATCTTTCTTTATTCAAAAAGAATTAATGTAAAACGTATCCCCAAAGCGAAAGCTTTTTGGTTAGTATACAGAAGATTTATCAGATTTCTTTATATAAACGCATAGATTTTGAAATTAACATACATGACTATTCGGCACGCAAAACAGATGCAGGAACTTGTTTTTTCTTTAGATGTAATACAACACCTAAACCAAGTCTAAGTATAAATTTATGAAAAAATAAAATAATTTTTTTCATTTAGATATGTACCATCATTGAACGGAAATGTAAGTGTTGATTAAAACAAAATAAAAATATTTCTTTCACTTAGATGTGGTACAAAACTTAGATGAAATGGAATTACAATTTTTTATGAAAATATAAAATTATTTTTTTTTAATTTAGATGCGATCCAACACATAATTCTACTGTAAGTATATATTTATTAAAGACAACATTATTTTTTTCCTTTAGATATCGGCCATCACTGAACTGAAATGCAAGTATACATTTTTGAAAAAAATAAATTGCTTTTTCATTTAGATGTGATCCAACACAATCCGAATGTAAGTATAAATTTATTAATAATAAATGTTTTTTTATTTAGATGCGATTCAACACATAATCCAAGTGTAAAAATAAATTTAAAAAAAAATATAACTTTTTTGGTTTAGATTTAATTGAAAAACTTATGCAAGCTTAAGAATGAATTGATAAATTAAGTTGCGTATTTACCGATACGATCAATTTTCGGGATGCGACAAATCCTGTGCTTCTATATAAAGATTGTAGATTTTTAGTAATAAAGCACCCAAATAAGATCAAATCTTTGTCAGTTGTAAGTTAGAAACATTTTTAGTCGTTCTACTTGATATTGCAGTACCATATTTGCTAAATCTCAGAGGGTGTGGGTGTGGGTGTGGGTGGGTATGAAGATAAGACACTCACACCCACACCCACACCCCACTTGGCTGCAATACTTGTAAACACTTATTCATTAATGTATCAGTGATCATCATCTCAAATCTTTTTCTATGATATGGTATCGAGTACTTATAATTCTAACAGTACTCCGCTATCAGTTTTCCGTAATTATCATCAATTAGTACCGAATAGTTTTAGTTCTGTATTTTTAAATATTATTTCATCACCAACATCACTAACTTTAATGAATGATATGGATAATCTGCTAATATTCAACCTTACACCACCAGGCTTCTTTCCACCAATAACAGATACAGGATCAGTGCCTTTGATTACATCCGAAGAAGCATGTCTACTTGGTATGTATAAAGATCAATATGGTATCAATGACTGTATCCTTTGTCCAACTGGCACAAAAAATCTTGGCAATTCTTCAATTAAATGTATGCTGTGTGCAAATGAATCGTTTTGCTCTCTCGGTTCAGTGAATGAAATACCTAAATCAGCACTAGAAAACATCGAACAAGTTATTGCCTATCTGAAATCACCGAAAAGTACCATATTTGAAGAAATCCCAATCGAAAATATGTTCCATATAAAAAAAGGACATGGCGCGGTTGTCTCACCTTTATTTTGGACATTGATCATAGCCACTGTATCTGTTCTCATACTGATAGTGATTGCAATGCTGCACTTTTGTGTCCGTCATCCAAAAGCTAATCGAGTAAAGAAACAAATACAATACATATTTAAAAGAACAGATCTGATTGGCGAAGGTGAGATGTGGTTGGGTGGGTTAGCGTCGTTGTCTTTGGTGGTTACGGTTTGTTTTACCTATTCATTTAGTGATATCTTTTACCACCAATATCCATTTGAAACATCGTCTAGTTCCTATTTTGATTGTGAAGAACCAATTCGTAATGCAAAATTCGAAACAGGTCTTCAATCATTGACTATACCACGTACACATACAGAAAAACCTATGTTCGATTTGTTAGATGAACAAAACTTGACGCTTCATGTTGATTTCATCAATACGCTAGTGATGTGTGATAGCATATCGCTTTGAGGTCTATTTGGCACGACTTGGTCGACGATTCGTTGGTCTACTTGTGAAAATGTTCGTTCGATTCTATATTTATCGATTCCACTGCCTTTCCAACTCATGTCTATAGAAATCACCTTAGGCAGTATTCAGATTATTGGCACTCTTCGTATAGGTTTAAGTGGTCCTTCATGCGAAGAAGAATTATATAATTTGAAAAAATTTAATGCTTTTCAATCTTTTTCAAAGAATGGAAATATTCTAGCACAAACATTATATGTGGGTCTATCACTAACAAAAGTCATCAATGAAACAGTACCGATGAAAGGCGAAGAGAGCAACTATAGTGGTATCTACATATTTACATCGAAAATTAAATCAGATAACTTATATGTTTCAAAAGACCAATATATTCAATCAACATCAATGGAGACCGTATTAAAAATTGATATAGATGAAACACCGTTCTATATCAAAACCGTACAACAACCAATAGCTAGATACGCCCAAATTATATTTCGTACCATTCTATTTACTATAGTTTGTTTGGAAATATTTGGTGTTGTATTCCTATTGTGCTAGTTGATAGACGAACCGCTTTATCATTTACTCATGCGAAAACTTCATCTTGGATATGAGAAAAAGAAATGGCGTTCCCAACAGTCGAGTATTGATCTCAAACATATGAATGAGAGGTCTGATACTAGAAGTAGTATTACAGATCCCATGATAAGCAAGTTCTATAGAACTCGACTACTCCAAACCACAGTACACTAATCTTAAGTTACGATTTCACATTTATATTCGACTATTCTATGTATAACAATCATCAATCCAATCTTTTGCTTATATTATTCAATAAAAAAGAGATCGACCTGGAAATATCTAGAAAAAAAAACACTCAAGAAGTTGCTTCTATGCAAAGATTCGTGTGATTCTGTTTGGCCATACACGTCTAACTCTATTTTGATGAGTGACTTAGATTTGTAAACATACTTAGGAGAAAATACAGTAAACTATACAGTCGTCAAGAGTTGAAATTTTATCAGAGTAAAGATGCTAGTGTGGGTGAGTGTGGATGTGGATGTGGATGTGAGGTGGGACTTGAGTGTGTGTCTTTTCTTCACTACACCTACACTCTTGAAAATAATTATCTTAATGAAATAAATTTAAGTTTTTCATTTTCTGTATGTCGACAAAATGTTCCCATCATCGACCACGCTAAAGTGAACAGAGCTTGCTTACGTTGCTTTTTCAATTTCTATTTTGATTATTTTGTTCCTAATCTTCTATCTTTAGTGTATGTGGGTGTGAACGTAGATTTACGGAGTACCTTCTATGTGCAAATTAATACCCATACCCACCCTTGATTGGTTGATGATTTGGTTTGATCTTCAAAACTCTATTGCTAACGATATAATGTTAGTGTTCGCTTTCTAGATAAAAGAACTTGTTGCTCAAATTTAATCGGATCGTGAGACAAGAAAAACAAGGTGATGAGCCGATCTTAATTACTTGCCAAGGGCAAGCCACAAGTGAATTAAATGGTTCGTTGTAACACAATATACAAAGACAATGATTCTGAATTGAAGATTGTCAAAGAATTTAGTAAAAAATATTCTTCAGATAAAGCCCTCTGGTGGTATACAAGTGAATCATTTCTTTATCGAATGCTAAATAAGGCATTATGAGTACAAAACATCAGATTAATTTTTCTATTTCGGTTGTTTATTGTCGATCTTCATGAGCAATTCAACAATCACAGATATTCGTCACCTGTTCGTCTTTATTGAAGTCAAATAATGTCGAAAGACGAACTGAAAATCCAGCATAATTCAATTGATCAATTTATCTCGATTAATTCTTTTTTCTCCACTAGTGTCGATCGTTTTGTAACACTTCGTTTTCTGGATTCGATTTTTGATGATTTTGAACAAGTCTTATTTGAAATTGACATTGATCCTTCTGTCACAACTAAAGTTTTCGCTGATGTTACAAAACTAAGTCATTTAAAAACTGAAAAAAAAATTTTTGTCATGCATGGATCGATCTTTCGAATTGTTGATGTACGTAATGATGATAATCAAGTATCGATTATTCAAATGATATTATCTTCTGATGATGATCATCATCTCAAAGCTATTTTCGAACATACGAAAAATGACCATGATAGTGAAAAAAAAAATTTTTGCTTTTGGAAATGTCTTAGCAGATATGAATAAATCTGATGAAGCTGAAAAACATTATCTTTGTTTACTCGATCATCTTTCTTCTAATAACTCAGATATTGCTCGTTGTTATCATGGTCTTGTAGCGTCACTGATGAAAAAGATGATTATAATTCAAATCTTGAATGACACAAAAAAATCACTCTATATGAGAATCACAACATTAAAATCAGACCATCCGCATCTTGTACCTGGTTATATCAATATTGGATGTGATTGTTTTAATAAAAGTGATTACCTACAAGCACTTGAGTCATATAACACAGCATTTTAAATTATCAAAAAAGCATTCAGTGAAAGTCATTCTAATATTTCTATGTGTTTAACTAATATAGGTTGTGTATATCAACGACAGAAAAATTATTTCAAAGCACTTGAATGTCATAGGTAAGCATTGGATATTCGTTTGGATTATTTATCTCAACATCATCCTGACGTTGGTCAATCACATCATAATATTGGTAATATAAATCGTTGTCAAAGTCAATATGGCATTGCATTGAAACACTATAATAAATCACTTACAATTAATGTAAAATCTCTACCTTTGGAACATCGTGATATTGTCTTAACCATTGAAAACATTAGTAATATACATAAAGATAAAGGGGTATACTAAGAAGCACTCAAGTATTTCAAAAAAAGTCTGCTACTATCTATTGTCATTCACTACTTCCTACGCATCTAAGTGTACTACAAATCGAAGAATATATCAGATATTTATTTTAATTATGAATAATAAATTATTTCTAAAAAGAATGAAATTTTAATTTTCATTTGATAAAAGTAAAATAATACAAGCAGATTTTGAAAGTTTGAGATGAGGAATTTAAGTTAAAAAGCTGTTGCATCGATCTCAAATTTGATTTTCACTGCTATGAAAAGAAACTTTTTGAGAACATTTTTAGTATTTTGTCAATCGGAAATTTGTTTAATGATTACATGCATTTTTTTGTTGTTAAAAATTTATTGATTTAAAAATGATTTCGACATAAGCCTTTTTTATATTGTCACCATCAGAAAAAAGACTTGAGATATCTATTGATATATACAACAGAAACTAGAGATCAATAGGATACCAATCGATGATTAAAGGTTGACGTTCAAATCAATAGACTCAAACGATACACAATTTTGTAATATTCGTAGCTCAAAGAACTTAGTAAAACTATTCATTTGAAATACACAAATTAGTTCAATTAGATTAAATTAATAGAAAGAGTGTGGGTGTTATGAATAGATACAGCCACACTCATGTTTACACCCACACCCACCCTAAAATAAACGAAAATTCGCTACTAAATATAACTTGATGTGATAAAATTTTAAAGTCACTATCCAATATTTTTTTCAATCAAGTCTGACTTGAGTTGCTCGTCTCTGTACGAGAGAAACCGATCTCAAATTTCCAATGGGACTTCGAGTGGCAGTTACTTTAGGCAATGGCTTAACCAAGAATTGTTTCGTACAAGTGTGTAGGCGAATTCACAAATTGGGTAAAGGTCACTCATTGGCATTATGAAGCTCTGACGAGGTACATTAACAAATTCGAATGCTAAAGCAAATTTCATTTCTGCAAGATCGCGAGAATCTTTGTGGTGAAGAAATCAGTCTGATTGATATTTTTCTTTCGGTGTACAAGAGTTTTCAGTGGAAAATCAGCGCTTTTCGAAAAAATTCGTGGACCAATCATCAATAAATACATACCGATAAAACGATGAAAGACTTCAAGCAAGCATTTTTGGAACCAGAAATCATAGAATTAAAACAGATATACGGGACCTCAAGAGTTCTACATACACGGCATATCAGAGATTTACTTGCTTCACTACCAATGTCTTTCAAGCTCACATATTTCTACGAAGCTTTTCTTTTGGATTTTATTTCTCATTGCCAGGAAATTCTTCTTCCATGCACCTTCAATTTTTTGTAAGAGTTCTTGTTTATTCGCGAAAAGATTAAGCACGAAATACATGTTTCTGGATTTTCAATTCAAAAAACAAATCAAACAACTTATCAACAATAAAACAATGGTGGCTTCAAAAGCAAAGAAAAACTGATAGTCTTACTTATGAGGGAGTAATTAATATTTTTGAAAAGAAACAATATCAACCGATTGTACATCATTCTCAAATTGCATGATACGTTCTTCAAGATAATCGCTGGCCTAAATTCAAGCAGACAAGCAAATACATTTTTCTGTATATTTCAACTACTGAAAAAAGAAAAATATTACTTTATCATCTTCGATGATACAACTGATTTGCAGCTGCCGAAGATCATATGCAACTGGAACTTGCTGAGCTAAGAACAACAGATGGAGAATAAATACTTGTTTGTACTGATTTCATCGGATACAGAAAAGATGAATATGCAAAACTTGCAATTGAATTTCGTGTTTTCTGTCATTAAGACCGATACAGGTAACAAAACTTTTCACATCCTTGAAACTAGCTGCTTTTTTCGTTTACAGATATACACAATAAAAACTCGTTCCACATCACTTTGATTAAATTATCAGGTTTTCTATTTTTTCAAATCTTGTCTCAAACTGAATTGAAAACCATCATTCATAAGTGACATTCAACTTATCGAACCAAAAAACATGTATAACATCGTATGTCTCGTTCTCAGTATTAATGTGAACTTACAAGTACCCCAGATGAGTCCATCGATTTCGATTGAACGAACATTTTTCTCTAGCTCTTGCATATTCGTTTCAAGATCCCATGGTTTGATCTATTTAAACAATTGAAAACAAATAAGTATATTTAAAAAATTTTTCGAACAGTCATATAAACACTATAAGATAAGAATCACTTACATCAAATACGATGATACTCTTAGCGACGGCGGCAGATCCTATTCGTAAAAGAAAGTCATAAGATATTCATATGCATTTCTCTATTAAACTATTATGTCACTATTATTTATATAACTCACTGAGTTCATTCGAAAACAAATCAGCCGTAGCAATTAATTGTTTAGTGAACCGTATGATTTACAGTTAGATAGCTGCTTTTACAAAGACATGAAAAGAATTTGTGGCCACTGGAAGGAGCTCCACCAGCAACAATACTCTTATAAATTTTCATAAAATGATATTTCTGAACAAAACATTTTCCGAATAGTTTAACCATGTAGAGTAGAACGTGAACTAGGGTCTGTCGAAATTTTATTGAAAACTATTCAGAACGAAGCACATTTTCTAAGAAAGTCTTGACAAAATCTAGAAAGATTAGAAATACTTTTATTAAACATCTGATTTCACTCTATCATTTAGAAATCGATTGTCGTCGTTACCTGATGACAATACTGCGGTACTTTGCTCAGATGATGTATTGTCTACCATGTTACAAAAATTCAAACAATTGTAATGAAATCTAAAATCATTGAAGGAGATAGAGAGAGACTGAGACTTAAATTCTGTCTTGGATAAAGCAACTCTCGGTGACCAAGACAAGCTTCCGAGTAATCTGTACAATAGAATAGTAGTAATACACTTGAATATGTTTCTCTTCCGTCCTTATAAGAGATACTCCTGGCAGAGTAAAGTGCTCTCGTTTTGTAATACGTTCAAGAAAATTCGTTTTCATGCAGTGCATATATTTCTTCGTATAATCCGAGGCGTTAATATTCAGTTATCATTCTTCGCTCGTTTTTCTTCAAAAATGATTTTAGATTTCATTACAATTTTTTGAATTNTAACTTTGTTGAGCATAAAAAATTCATTCAACATGATTCAAAGCTCTCATCGTAAGATGAGAAAAAATTAACTCAATATTTAGAGCTAGCATTTTGCCAATGACTTGAAATGTATCAGTTGAAAACTAGTAATCTTACATCTCTTCATCATTAAAACCGTGCATGTCGATAAAAATACTGGCAGACAAATTATGAAAACCAGCCGATTTCAAGTATGATCGATTTAATCATATATGAATCGTATTTTATGTTTGTTTCTTTTTAATATATTCTACTATATTTAGTAAGAGAAATATGATAAAAAATGATAGAGTGACAAATATCTTTAACACATGAAGAAATGATCAGAAAAAAACAATTGCTTTAGCATATGGATAAAAACGAGAATCGATCTTTTTCATGAAACCATTCAATTTAGATAATTTGACTGTTAAAATACTGTTGAAGTTTACGTACACTAGTAATAAAACCACTTTCAAATGCACCATCTGTACAACCTCGGTAACTACTAGATAAATCACTACTGGCAAAGAACAACGATAATTGTGGTGTCTATAGTACACGAAGATTCGATGATACTTAATCTGATTTATACCATGACCAATCATGTCCAAAAACATGTTTGACTTTACAATTAGGTAAAAATTTCTGTAGTTCACGTTCTACTACTGTAATATCTCGAATATCAACTGCATTATCAGGATCAAAACCAATAATCATAGTACCTTCTTGATCATCTGTATAAGCCACAGTATAATTGAATTAGGATAGGGTGCAAAAATACGCCAATTACCTGTTGAATTTTGCAGTTTAGCACAAAATTTAGTGCCACCACGACATTAACCTTCAGTGATTGCACTTCGTTTTTCGAATTCAAGTGTTGGTGTAAATTCTATATTATGCAATACATTTAATGGAACAGTTATAATAGTAGCACAAGCATTGAAAACTTGTTGAGATTATGTATGAATTATAACTTTTTTATCATCTGTTCCATGGATAGAAACAACAGGTGGAGAGAGTAATAAATTCACATCTTGACAATCATCAAGTATGGCTTGAGCTAATGCACTTGTTCCTTCCCGTATTTTATATCGACTTGTTTTATCCCATGTACGAATTGTATCATAGTCATCACATGACCAAAAACACAGATGATCAAGAAATTCACTTTATCTCAAATCACATTGTGTATTCATTGAAAACTAAACATCTAAAATTTGACGTACATCATCATTGTCGCATGATCAAGAGTTTGAATAGCTTGAAAAACAGTTAGAGGTGCATATGGTAAAGGAACGATGGTTCGTCTTAATGTTCCATCTACATTACTAAATTTTTTCATAAGATCAAACAATTTACGATCGACATCATTTATTGGTAAAGTTTTTAGTTTAGTACCATTATCAAGTAATACACTAATATGATCAGTTATTGCTCCTTCAGATTCAATTAATATAAAACCATAACGTTTTATTTCTGTTCATATGTGTGGTTGACTCCAATGAATACATGTACCTCCGATTTCATATTGTTGATTGCCAACTTATGTAGTAAAAGTTCGACCACCTATACAATCTCTTGCTTCAATAATTAATACATTTCGACCACGACGACTAAGTTCACGTGCAGCAATAAGACTGGCAAACCCGGCACCAATAATTATTATATCATATTCTTTGTTGTTTACTAATTTTGTTTTATTATAAACAATTGTGGTTATTAATCCATTTTGAAGTGTACCATTTGCATGACAAATAAATCCATCAAGAGTTCGATTCAATGATTTTCCCATATCAATCAGTACTATTTCGATACCAGATTATGATAAACAATCTATTAAAAGTTTACCTCACTTAACTAAAGAATACCACAAAACAAATGTACTCACAACAGAATAAACATAATTCTTCTTTTTTTTTATGACCTTGTTTTAGAAATTGAGTCATTCTTCTTTTTAATATGTGACATTTATTGTTTCTTTTTTCCGCTTTCTTATCCTCAAAGTTCACGATGAACTGCAAGCAAATAACAAAAACCAACACCCCACCACATGACATGGTTAAGAAAAGCAACAAATACTACACACTGCCGAAATGATACAATTATTTAAAACAAAACTGAATATGGAATAAACTTTTATTTAAAAAAAAAACAATTGCATTCGTTCGCCATTTTATTTTGCCATATATACACATTTGATTTTATAATATACATAAAGTTTTTTTTTTTTATTTAACCTCCCATAGAATAGAAGTCCACAAGATTTCTAATCTATTTTCAAGTCAAAAGAAAAATACATAAGATACGATAAATTGAAGTTTTCAAACCATCTAAAAACTTTGATAATTACTGAAGAACTAAAAAATTGACTTATATACTGTTCCAGTTCACACGTTCATCTGTTATCAGCACTTAGTGAATCTTAATATTGATACTTTAAACCGTACTTATTGTCATACTTTGGTTGGAGAGGCTATAGAGCTTTCGAAAAGTTGAAAAAAAATTCTATAAAGTTCTGCCACACTCTTCAGACTTTTCAAAAGTAATCCCTTGACAGGAGGTTTACTGTATTTTAATTATTTTGAAAGAAGTATAAAATAAACCTTTTACTATCAAATAAGGACTTCTCATTTTTATGAAATAGTTAATTCGGATCTTACAAATGTTTCAATAATCGATGTCGTACTCATGTCATACTGACACTTGTTTTTGAGTCCAATCAACTATCGCGTAATTTCAATCGACCATCATTCAAGGATGTGAGCTGTCTCATTTTTTCAGTTTCAAGATTTTGTTCATATTTTTGTCACTTTAATAGAAATTTGCATCGTTCCACTTCTAGGCTATGTATAGTCCGATAACAAAATGATATGAAAGGATGCCTAGCTCCTGAACATCTATCTCTCCTTAATATTCATACGTACACATTTTTCGACTCATCAAAAAAGTTACAACTAAATAGCGAAAAGCAACAAACTAATCTACTTAAGGATTTATATTGCTATTTTGTACTTGTTCAGATAGGGTGGACTTCTATTCTGTGAGAGGATTTACATATAATCATTCGACAATATTAATAAACCCAACAAAGTTACTTATTATTTTCATTCAATTGCTTTGTCTTGTTAACACAAATATGTAGATCAGTAATCATGTCGGCATGAACTTGTGGTGTACCTTGTTCCAACAATTCTAATGCTTTCTCATAGTTTTCTAAAGCATGAATGTAGTCTTTTTGGTTCAAATGACTATCACCAATTGTTTTGTATATAGGTACAAGATCTGGATGATTAGATTGTAGATAGGTCAAGCTCGTTTCAAGTGCTTGTTGATAATGATATAAAGCTTTAACATATTTATTATTATATGTATAAATAGCAGCGAGACCATTATGTACACGTACAAGACGTCGAGGTTGACTACGAACAGACGAATCTTGTAATAATTCGAGAAGAAATTGTTCAGCACGTTTATATTCTCCCATATCCATTAGCAATTTACCCAAACAATAACCTGGATTCGCATGTACATCATCATGTCGAGTAGATGCTACGATACGAAGTAATTGTTGATCATTATCATCAATTAATTTTAATTTAACAAACCATATCATCGTGATACCATTCATAGTTTGTTCAATAGATTCAATACGAAAAACGGTCCTCATATAAAAACAAATCTCATTTTTATTCATATCTGCATCTTTGAGTAAGGCAAATGGACTTTTTTCATTAAATACTGTTTGATCGATATTTATTTCGAAAACAATCCCTATCATATCAGGATGCATAGCAAGTCGACGATCAAGAAAATCAATAACAGCTTTTTTGTCAGTAGTAGCAATAAGAAAATTCGTAAACGTAAGAAAACCACCACTATTATTCTTTATTGTATTATCGAATTCAGTAGCTGACATCGTTTTACCACGATATACGATAGAAATTGTTTCCATTAATGATGCATTTTCTTGGTGTAAACGATTAAGTTGTATATTAGCTTGTTTAATAAAAAAACCGAGTTTATAAATAATATCAATCTCATGCGTACGTTGTGCACGATTCAATATTTTTGAAATAAAACATTGATTTGTTAACCACCAAAGAGCTTTATGTGGACGATAATTTTTTGCAAATTCATCAATTATACGTAATTGTTCATTATTATTTATATAATGTAATCGACAAAAATCAATAAAAACATCTTTAGAACAACTTTCGAATCTAAAACGAGCAATAATTTCTTTTAACATTTGTGCAAAAAGAAATGATGCTTGTGATTTTGTTAATTTTGATGAACATGAAATATCTTCTAATGGTATAGATACAACAGTAAGAAGTATAAAATCCATTTCACATAATTTTACATCTTCTTGAACTTGTTTATAAAGATTATCGATATTTTGAATAATATCATATTTTAAATTTTCATATTTATCATCATTTAGTTTATAAGAAGAATCAAATATATATAATTTTTCGAGTTGTGGTAAACAATGAAAATGTTCGAGTGTTTGATTCATTCCAGATACAATAAGAAATACCTTTTCATCTTGAATACCATCGATAAAAGTTATACATGCATCAATATTATTAAATGTTTTTAATCCATAAACAAGTTTTCGTAATTGTTTTATTTCATTGTCATATTTATTTGAACTTTCATCATAAAGCCAAATAATAAGATAATTTTCAAGAAAACGTGTTGATTGTGGAATAGTTTTCGTCACTGATAATGGTGCTTCATTATCTAATGAAAAATGTTTAGGTGTAACATCCGGTGTAATAGTTTTCGATGATGGACAACCCATTATAAAATTACTATGTTAATCTACGTGTTTTTAAAATAACAATTTGTTTTTCTTCTCTACAAAAACAAAAATGAAACTATTCAATTATCTTACTCAATTGTAAACGTTAAAAAAAAAGAAAAATACTATTTGTCATATTCTCCATGTATATTCTATTTTTAGTCATCTAATTTTGTTTTTTGGAAGAATAATAAACAGAAATAGCAATATATATTTAAAAAAAAAAAGCTGTTAGCATAATCTCTGCGGGATAAAAATGTAAAACACGATGCTGCTAGTATTGTAACAGAGGGCATCAATCAATATATGTTTCGCTTTATGCATTCTTATCTACTGTTAACGCATGTCGCTGATGAAGGATATTAATCGCATTATATTTCTGTGAGTATGAACGAAAGAATAACTGTTATAGCAATTTCGCAGTAGACTTTGATCTTGTGAATATGCTTGTGCAGGGGGTCTAAATCTTCCATACTTGCTTTAGATCGCACTACATAATAATCATGTGTACTTTATACAATTTATAGAATACAGCAAAATGTGACAATGATGTAATACAATTTATTTTTAATATCGGGTCTTCAAACTACTAGATCATTCTCCCGAATAAAATAAACTAAAGAATATAGAACTCTATGTCATCCTATGAAAGAAAGTTTACAAAAAATCAGGGTTGAGAACGCATTTTTCAAATAATAAAATGTGTTCACAACTGTTCTTTTTTTTTTTAACTTTTTTTTTCATGAAATTTAAGTATATCTTCATGTGTATAGATAGTAACAAGATGCGTTTACAATAAAAATAGATTTCTACTTGTTGTACTGTGATTCATATAATTAATCTTTGTTTTTATATCTTGCATAAAATTCAACTTCAAGTATCGCCTTGAAAAAACATAATAGGGCTAAATATTTTTAACATATTAAAACTATAAATTAATATTCTTACAAAAAAGTAATTACATATTCGGTAGTGCGTGGAATTCTTTAAAACCCTAGATGTGTATGTTTTGAATTGTGTTTATTCGCTAAAATAGAAATTGAAGCACAATGAAGGCATCCTCATCGTCAGGATTCCCCGGAAATGTATTTTTTGTTCCTTTGTCAGATTTATTTTAATGTAGGAACATACTATTACAAAAGGAAATATAAATTCTGAAAGCACATGAAATTCTCTTTATTTGCTTATTTTTACTAGTCTTTACTGCCAGTTATTTGATGATAAATATGTCGAATATGGTTAAGTCTGTCATATATCATATTTCTGTCAGGACTGAAAGGTAAATAATTCTTCACACATCTTATTTGATTACTAAATAATCATTTGTGGACTGTTGTATGATTGATGTGGAATAGTTGAGGATGAGGGTATCAGAGTGACAATGCATTAACAACTTTTGAAATATTTTCCATCAAAGAAGTGAGAACTAAGACTGATAAAAATAAGGAATTATAGTGAATTTCACTTGCTTTCAGAATATATATTTACTTCTGTAATAGCTTGTTCCTACATTAAAATAAATTTGATGGTGAGAGTGCCTTTATTGTGTTTAAATTTCTATTTCAACGAATAAGTGTCATTGAAAGCATACATATCTCGGATTTTAAAGAATTCCACATGCTATAAGAAAATAAAATTACTTTTTATAAGAATATTTATTTATAGAGATAATATGTTAAAAATATTTGGTCTAACTATTTTTTTTTCAAGAGGGCATAAAGTATGGTAATGAAACAAACAATTTTAGTCTATTTTTCATATACCAGAAGTATCGTTCGAAGTTAAAGAATTTGAAGAAATAATACGAATGTTATCGGTATATAGGCTTCTTTACATAAGAAGATTACAGTTCGCTCATACGTTGATATATCAGAATGAAAACTCATGTATATATCGATCTTTGATCTATTCAAAGAAAACAGCTTTCTGAATGCAATGATACTAGTAAAATCGTAAGATAGTATTTCATGACCCTAATAGACGCACACAAACACAACTCTGAACATGTTTTATGAAATTTACGCAAATTACCGATGCGAGAATTTTATAAAAAAAATCCTAAATAAACTTGTTTTCTTTTTCAATGCTTAAACATATCTATTCAGATTAGAAATAATGCGCGCAGAAAAGCTTTTATCAAGCTATACGTTATTGTAGAAGAAAACATTGCAAACTACGGCATATTTGTTTTTTTTTTTTGTAAATAGTAATTCTATAGAATTAAAATAAATCTGATAAGAAGTGTGAATACAAAAATTACGAAAGATCTTATTCTAGTATAATATTTCTTGGAAAACCGTAGAAGCAAAAAATCAGAGTTACTCAATTATGCAGCATGTGACAGACAGTTATCTTCATAATTAACCTAATTCATGCATGTAATATACTAACGTTGTTAACAAGCTTTGTCATACTTCGTATCGAAACTACAGCAAAAGTGTTGTATTTTTAAGGTAAACAAGATGATTTGTGAATGCCTGTTGAAGTTTGGGAAATTTCTAAATGCTATCATAAGTTTTTCCGTTTCATTATACTTTGCTATGATGCATGTGTGAGAGAAACTCAAGATGTCTATCATGATAACTATACTGAAAGACAGAGAATGTATTAATTACATTTCCCAGACACGTTTTTTTGACATAATCTGTAACATAAACGGAGTCCCAACCTTTTCCAGCAATGTAGCTAAACTTATCAACAATCATCTTACATAGAACCAGATACAAGAACACTTATAGTACTATTCAGTAGAGAAAAAGAAACTCCAAACAAGAACAAATCGATAACAATCTACGTAGAAATGATGAAGCTTAATAGTTAAAGCGTTCTCTTTATGTTGTCATATAGCAAATTCTAAGAAAACAAAAAAAGAGAAAGAATACGTGTTTCAATCAAAATTTTAATACGGAATAATAAAATAGATAAAACATATTTTACTAATTATTAATAAGAAAATACGTTTTACAAATCAAAATATTTTGGTAAATCAACTCGATTTCATGCGTAGACTTAAAAAAAACAACATGCCCGCACATCAAAACGAGTCTCTTTTTGTTCTGCTACCTTCTTCAAAGTGTTTTTTGTTCTTGTGCAAAATGTATGTTGTAGTTAAATGCGGCATTAAAATTGATTTCTATAAAAAGAATTTAATTATTTAATTAGCTTCTTTTGAAGACTTTCTTCTTATCTCTCCATGTGACAAAAAAACGCGATTATTGATCTTATTCTCTGTTCAAGAAAAGCTTCTTAATTATTTGACGTTAATGTCTTTTATACTGTTACATGCACATGATGATCTTAAATTTCATGTCTACACTATATGAAGTCTCCAAAAATTCATAATGCAATTAACTAGTACCTTGGATTTTCTTCGAAATCAAATTTATTGTTTGAAAAAGAAAAATCCTTTCAAATTTTTAATTTTTATAAGATACAGAAGTTTTTTTTCTTTTTTTAATTATTCATCGTTATTATCTGTTGTTGTGTCCAAATAATTTTGGTTGATGAAGAGCACTATATGTACATGCTTTTGCAATGTCTAGACTGAAGAAAAAAGAAAAACGTCAACATCTCGTATATCTCGGAAAACCTCATAACTCAAAGTACACATTAGAAGAAAAAAATTAGTATATCTATCTTCTTTTGGAAATCATCTTTTACTCTTTTAATGGTTAAAAATAGATGGATGTCATACTCTCAAGTACTGTAGTGAATACAAATGAAAAAAAGAGAATGCATGAAAAATTAGTCTGTCACTACTAATCATCTCGAGTAATGAAACATCAATGAAGTTAATGATGTTCTTCTGAATATGAAGGCATTAATCGAATGCACAGTAAAAGATAAAGAAAAAATATTTTTCATGAGAAAACAAAATTAGATAATCAGAAAAACATAGAAAAACTATAAATATAAAATGTTCATTAATAAACACAGACAAACCTGACACTGTAACATATAACATCTTTGTTATTTTGTAAAACGAAAAAGTAATTGACAATTTTGAATAGTTAAATAAAAGCTATATCTTTGATTTTCTTAATTATTAGATAGTTCATGTGAATTATTCAAAATATAGGAAAGGCCAGGTGAGACAAACCGATTATAACATCAGATGTTTTGCAAATATCTTAGCAAAGAATTACTTAGGGTTGACTAAAATTGCTGATCATGGCGTTTAAAAATATTATAAAATAATTAATATCTAAAGTTTTATTGCATGAATACATAGTAGCATGTCTCGTCTACGACAGGGTGTGCGAATGGGTGTGACTGTAGTTGTGTGTCGATGTAGAGTCTGGACACCGATATGAATGTTCTGTTCTCTCACTTCCACACCCTCACATTTTTTTGTCTCTTTAGTAGTTAGATTTTCATAACTATATGCACTTTGCTAGACTATTCTTTCATTTCTATTAGAACGACATTCAATACTTTAGAATAAGCCATCAGGAACAATTATTAAGATAGACTAATCTATACAAACTGACAATATTTTGTTTATTTTTCCGTTACTAAACTTAATTTTCATAAAAGAAAGAAACACAAATTGAAACAATTGGATCGACAAATTTAGAAGTTTCTAATGAGTTATTTTTCTTCTATTGAGTCGTTGTGACATAAATGTCACAAGATATAAGATATGCAAACGTACTATGATAGATATGTATTCAAAATTTAAATGAATTATTCTGTCTCAATGTTTCTTGATCGAACTTAGACAAGCTACAATTATATAAATAAAGTTTTTTCAATGATTGATTTTGTAAGAACATATCCACAAGAATATCGTTCGTCGAACTATAAACAAACGTATTCTGACATAGATATAACTCTTCAACATTCGTATTATGATAAGTTAATGCATGAGCGATATTGGCTAAATATTGTGCATCCATATTTTTAACACCATTCATGTCCAAGTCAAGTATTTATAACTATCAGAGATCGTTAAGGACAATAATTAAGTAAATAAATGTAAAAAAAAACTAGCAGTGGGAAAAATCATCATTAATAAATCAACTTTAAAGAAAAAATTATTTTTTATTTAATTTAATCAAATTATTTATTATGGACGTACGTTTCGAGATATAACTTATGTTAAATAGCGCCATAAAAAAGAATTATTAAGATGAATTGAGATTAAAATTAGAACAAATAAGGAATATACAAAATTAGACAAGAGAAATTACGAGATGACAGGGAAAGTTAAAAGTAAAGAAATAGTTGACAAGAAAGAAAAGAAAAGTACTTCCTTGAGATAATGAAACATTTTGATCAAATAATAAATGAGTTGGCAGTAAAACTTCAGAAAAAAAATATAATAGTGTTTAATGAATAGTTCGTTTTAGATCATGTTCAAAAAAGCTTTTATTATAAATGATTCTTTAATGATTAATTTGGATGAGATTGTACCACTTCAAACTATTTTACTTTTCAATCAATCAATGCCATGTTTGATTCATGTTGCACTAAGATTGACATAGCACGATCACTTGTTTATTGTTTTCTTCATTTTTACGTGTATTTTGTTTCTTTGTATTTTTAATATATTTATCAAATTTTTTCATAGTTAATTCAAAATTATTCTTTTTATATTATTGTTATTATGTTGATAGTCATTTTTATCCTATTGATCGTCTGTATAATGTGCATTTCTAAATTATCTGATGAGTGTTCAATTACATTATATTCATTTTGAAATCTTATATTATTTCCGTTCACATTGATTACATTATTATTCTAATATTTATTCTTGTTTCTTTTTATTGCATTACTCATTTTACTATTTAATATGGATTCAACATTTTATATATTTAATATTTCTTTATTAACTTAACCTTCAGCTAGTGATTTGTTAGACATAATATCATTGCTAATCAATGAATTATGTAAAACATCCGAGTTCCGAAATTTCGCCAATGAGATCTTCGCTAATATACCTGATACACCGGAATTCACCGTACTGAGTCGAATGGTGATATTTATTTTTAGACTTGAACTGATTTGATACTGTTATATCAATATTTCCGAAATGTCGACCCTTTCATTACATGAAGGCTGATTATTAAATTTCATAAATCAATTTTCGATATACTTCGTTGGCTTATTAGGATCTTCTCTCCTGAATGATAAAAACCGTTGATCTCTATGATGTTCCTATTAAAAGTTATTCAAGGAATAGTCGAGCATATTCTATTCTGAAATGAATAGTAGAATACCGGAAAGTAAAAATTCAATGATCTGTGACCGAATATATGCCATGAAATAAATCAATTGTTCGCTAATAAATTAGATTTAGACTTCACACACTTGTTTTCCATGAAGATCATATATACGCATATTAATGAACCTAGTGCACAACTGATAAAAATCATTTTTATATACGTTTGTTTAAGACTTTATTTCAAATGAGCTCTTGGATCCAATTTTGTTCAATGGTGTTTTATATTTTTATTGAAAAGTTTTAAAATAAATTTCTATTTCAAATATTTTAATAGACAAAAGTAGAGAATCATACTAAATAAAATTTCATCATAGGTTAATAAAGACCGTTTGTTGTTCATCTATTTCCACTTCATCATTTATACAATCTATCGTTACTAATGTATTGATCTAGTAATTGAATTGCATATTATCTTATAATTAGTATACAGATTTATTTTAATTATCCACTAAATAGATAAACATACAGAAAATAATATATATACTTGTTGCTGATAAAAATATTAAAATCTTACGATTTTTCGAACATGGTAAATCAATAATTTTTTCTAGATATGTGTAATCGTATGGTTCATTCATAATACAACTAACAAGTGTCTTTGGAAGAATATAACTACAAAAAAAAAAGATTCTTTTTCTCTACGATGGAAAAGAAAACTACCAATAATTTCTTTGATAAAAAATATCACGAATTTCAATCCAAGCACATTTCCATTGAGTTTGCATTGTTTTCTCTGTTGATTTATTGATAAAGCAAACTTTAACATCGTTTATCTAATAAAAGACTGAATGAATATGCTGAAATATTCGTTTGTTTTTTTTTTCTAAAGTGTATTCATTCTACTTTCATATACTTTTACCTCAGTATCACCAATATTATCAATAACAACAAGAAAAAAGTCAATATTATCTTTTTGAAATGGAATTTTATGTGTTTCGGATGAACTAAGTACTTCTTCGTATGATTTTCCATTAACGAAATTCATCTTTTGAGAAAAATCATATCATACAAATCCGAAAAATAAAATTGCCTTACTTGAATATAAATCATATTCTCACTATCCGAATTAGACATATCTGTAGTTTTAATTGAAATCGTAAATAAATTCGATTCTATATGAACAAAAAATTCAATATTATTATTATTATTTATATTAATTCGATAGACCCTTTTTACGATCAATTACTGGAATAGATATTTTTTGCTCTAAATTTGGTCCAAACCAATGATTGACAAGAAAACTAATTGATAAATTTTTCATACGATAATTTTATCATTTCAATATACATACAAATATTTTTCATCAGTTAAATTATTAATAACTTCAATACTTTCACAATAATATGGTAAATTATCACGACTATCACATTGAACTTGTAAACGAAATAACTTCGAAAAAATGATTTTTTTTTTCTTTTAAATTTATACGACATTGAAACATCTATCATACTTGACCAATATCAACAGATTCAAATGATGATATATAAAATATATCTTTTGAACCCGATTGAAATAAATTCTTCATTGTACATTGAATTAAACTAGAATTTGAATTAAGATCAAATGGAATTGTTGAAGCACCATCACCAATCAATGCTAGATGAATATTTGCTTGAGAACAACTACTAATAGTACCCGTACGTATAATAATTGTATAAATCGGAGCTTAAAAGAAAACGTATTGTAAGATAAAATTAATTGTAATCGAAAATTACCAAATTGTGCAGGACCTTCTTTAATAAATATATCTAATTTTTTATTTTGATTTGAATCAAGCCATCGATTTATTGGAAAACTTTATACATCAATATTAGATAAAATAAATATATTCATATGAACTAATTTACAGAGTGTTTCAAAAGTCCGAACGAAAAAGAAATGCAAATATCTTTTTAATAGTTCAAGAAATTGATTTGAGATTTTAATAATTTTATTGAAGAATGCCTTAAGTTTTATATTCAGTATATTTTAAATACAATGTGTATATTTATCAATATGAATTTCTTAATAATTTCATCAACGGATGAATTTAATTTACTGATGTTTGTAAAACAAAAACTGTCAAACGAATTTTACAGGGAAACGTTACATATAGAATTTTTCAAAGCTATCTTTCAACACTTTTGTAAAACTGACATTGTAGCAAAATAGTATCAATAAAAATATGTTTTTTTTTCGCATATTGAGATTGAAAGAGGTCGTCCGATTGAATGATTTCTATGTTTACACACTTAGCGTAGCTCGGATAAGAAAATGCAACAGCCCATAGTACCTACGGAATAATTTTTGAGTCCTGCTGGACGTCCAAGTCACCTACTTGCTCGTGACTGAATGAAGTTCTGGTCTAGTAGTGAAACTCATCGTGATTTTCCATTATTATCAATAGTAATCAGAATCATAGATGCCATATTAGTGATTAGTGCATCTTGTATCTTTATACGTCCTGCGTCCTACGAAACAGGATAATTGAATGATAATGCTCTGAATTTTGCAAGACAAGATAAAGAAAACCATCCTGCGATGTTCACTAACTCGAATTTTTTCTATGCGAATACATAAAACACAATGTTTGCGAGATGCTTACTAACAATTAGAATTGAGAGAGGAAAAAAACGAAGATAACTTCAAAATAAACTCTATATAATGTCGTGTTTTGAATTATTCGGCTCTCTAGTAGACTGATACGTTTCAGATCTGTAAAATTACTTTGAACAGCAGGCGCAAAAAAAAATAATTTGAAACCAAAATTTTAAGAAGTATCTAATGAAATCATAAGTTGAATATCCATTACTTAAACTGCTAAAGAGGTATTTATGCTTCTATTTCGTTCGAATTTTTTTAGAACATGCTGTACTTGAAAATATTTTTTTCTCCATTTTGATTATCTCGTTCAAGTTCAATCCAATTTAGTTTCCATCGTATATTATTTGCATCAAGTTTCACATGTGCAAGTAATAACTATCGATGTAAAAAGAATGAAAAAAAAAACATATCTTTATTAAAAGCATTTTGTTTTTATTCACATTTCCGACATCAAGTAATTGAAATTTATTTTCATATATATCTTCATTGAGTTTACTCAATGGTATGAGTAACGTCTGAGTTAAACCTTGTTCACCTTTAAAATAAATCAATAAAGTATTTGAATTTGATACATTATTCTTTTGTTGAGTAAATGTTTCAGGTGCTGTTTTCAGACGAAAACGATATGATTGTAGTAAGATCGTCATGCTCGTAAAATGTAAAGACAAAATACAATTAATCGATAGAAAAAAAAAACTAAAACATTTTGCGCGTTTTCATTACAAACGAGAAAGATATAAGTTAAGTACAATATTTATATTAATCTAATTTCGAAAGTAATTCCAATGAAACAGATGAATCATTTTGAATTTAGTATTATTCGAAAGACTTAATAGTTGATGTAGGATAAAGTATTTAAGATGAAACTCTGCAATGACTATGCAATATACTTATTTGTTTCTACGGCGTCATTTCAATTTAAACAAGCGTCATTGATTGTAAAGCGCAATATGACATTGCATGTGCACTAAATATTTTTTAGGCCATTCGATTATTCTAAGAATAGACTGTTGAAAAATGACACATTTTATTCATGGCATACTTAGATAAGATATAAACGTTTGTGTAGACATAGTTATCAATTAATTCTGAATCATTCATTTATGTTCTTTCACATTCGAGATGGAGCAGAAAGAGAAGAAAAAAAAGAAAACGCAATCATATGTGATGATAATGGTAAAACTTTTCTTTTCTTCTTCTTCGTCATTCTCGACAGCTCTTATTGATTGCGTCTTATGTGTGCTTAAACACATGTGTTAGCCTTGCATTTAAAATTTTGCTTCGTCATTGTTAGTTATATAATATTTTGAAATCTATTCATTCTTAAATTGAAATAATATGCTTAAGTCGGATGTATATCTCGTAACCGGTGGTAAATATTTAACATAGAAAAACAAAAGAATAAATCAATAGTTTTTTTTGTTTTTTTTTTGTTTTTTCTTTCTAGGAGCTGGATTTATTGGTAGCCATTTAGTTGATCATCTACTTGAACATGAAATTGGTCATGTTATTTTATTAGATAATTTTAATGACTATTATTCACCTATAATTAAACAACGAAATGTTGCATTACTTGAAGCTCGTTATTCAACTTATGTACTCGATGGAAGTTTTATTATTATTCGGGGTAATATTAATGATGAAGAATTATTAAAAATGATTTTTAATAAATATAAAATAACACATATTGCACATCTTGCTGTGAGGATTACAGTTTTTTTTCTCTTTATTATATTTAAATTAATCAATGTCTTTCGAACATATTCAGGCACTAGCTGGTGTTCGTTCATCAACTGCTCAAACTGGAAAATATATGGAAATAAATTATTCGGGTACACAAATTTTACTTGATCTTGCTGCTTCACATAAAATTACACAATTTGTTTTTGCTTCAACATCAAGTGTCTATGGACAAACAGATAAATTACCGTTTGTTGAAACAGATTCATGTGCACAACCATTATCACCTTATGCAGCAACAAAACGTGCTGCAGAAATGTTAGCATATGTTTATTATAATATTCATGAACTTAATGTAACTATTTTACGTTTATTTAATGTTTATGGACCACGTGGTCGACCTGATATGATGCCATTTAAATTAATGCGTGCTTGTATTGATCCAACATGTGTTATTGATGTATTTGATGATGGTGAAATGAAACGAGATTGGACATATATTGATGATGTTATTGATGCATTTATAAATGCACTTGAACATCAATATGGTTATGAAATAATTAATATCGGATGTGGAAATCCAGTCAAATTATCAACATTTATTGAACATATTGAACATTTATCTAATAAACAGATATCAAAACGATCAATGAAATCACAGACAACCGAAGCTTCAATAACATATTGTGATAATTCAAAAGCACGAAAATTATTAAATTTCATACCAAAAACAAGTCTATATGAAGGATTAGAAAAAACATGGAATTGGTTTAGACAAGAATATAATGTCGATAATAATTAATATCGATTTTTGAATATTTATAACAAGTGTTTGAACTATAATGTTAAAACAAAGTGTTTGTTTTTCGTTTCTATTTTAAAGCATAACAAATATAGAGTGGCATCTGATGAAATGATTTTAATTATACTTATTTAAATATATATTTCACAGATTAAGTTAGTTCTCTTATTGATGTGTCATTTTTCATTGGTACTTTTTATGTACTTTTTGTGTTTTATATAAAGTCATGACTATCGCTTCTACCACTTTTTTTTCCAATGACAAATCACCAAAAATAAAATGCACTCATATGAAATATAAAGAGTGTCTTGATCATGCCTGTTAGTATCCTCAAGGTCATAAGAGCATCACTTATAATACCTTTGTAAATTTACAGGTAAAGCAGTTGATTTTGTTTTACTCACAATGTACATAGAACAGAATAAATAATATGAAAATGACTAGTAATTTCGCTTCATATTACACGTTTGTGTGCATTATCGTGGCTATACTGAAGTAGATTGATGGTCAGGAGATAGGCAACTGTTTCAATATCAAACTACCGCTGGTTGATTGTTGGCATGCCGATCATTTGAATCACATGATCTGTTATTCGTTAATATTTTGTAGAATCTATATATAATACTCATGATATAATTTTGTTATATGTAAACTGCGAATTTGAGTATATTCTCAAGCATATAATAGGATCACTATATGAGATCTATCATTTATTTCTCGTTAGCGTCGAACCATATTTATGGACATTATCCTTTGAGAAAGACAAATAAAAAAGCAAAAAAACTTAAAACAATGACAGCTTAATTGAACATAACTATTATGACAAACGATAATATTATTATTTTAAATGATTTCTAATCAATGACAAGTTTACATTGAATCTTCACTCTTTTACTACCGACAAAAGATACACAGGCATAAAATAGAGTGACTTTACACCAGGCAAATTTTCATTTCTTAATGCATTGAGTTCAATGTGGACTGTAGAAAAATGTTAACGTGTAAAGCGCATGATGTTTGACGTTTACTTTTACAAAGATTCATTGAAAAAATATGCATTGTAAGTGATTACATGAATTTCACATGATGATAAAACTCATGACGCATATATGCGTCTCCTGTCATTGAAGGGTTTTTTATATTTTCTTTTGTCGGGCACAATCTTGGACTTTATGATTTATTGAGATACAAAACTTCTTTTCAAACGAAGCACAACATTTCTGTAGTCGGTTGCGTACGCATTCAGCCTCCATACTTTATGTATTTTTCGCTGAAACAATATTTGCACTTTGTATTGCGATGATCTAGAGAACGTCAAGTCAAAAAATAAGCAGATGGACGTTATTGTACTGTCTCGTCCACACATCGAATTAGATAAAGGATTTGTAGGAAATCTTTTCTGTACGAAACTCTTAAATTTGAAATTAAAATGAGTTATATCTTTGTTACGCTAGAAATAGTGGAAGTAAAAAAGCTTATCACAAATCCAGCAACAGAGTGGATATGTATCTCACCAAACAAAAATGTATCAAATGAAACTTAACATAGTGCATTGCTGTAAATTTCATCTTGTATCTACAAAGACGTGATGCTTAAAAACTTGCTATATATTTAGTGAGATTTGTACTTATTTACTCGTGCTATTTATAGGTTAACAAAGATATAGACTTTAAGTAATAGAAGTCGTTTTGATTTCAAAGATAAGAGTTTCGTACAGAAAAGAATTCCCAACAAATCTGTCTGTTAAAACAACTTTTACTTCCTTCGATGTGTGAATAAGACAAGACAAGAACGTCTATCTGTGATTAATGAATATATATTAGACGAGTAAAATAATTTTCCAGCATGAAATTTCTATTGAAATAGAATATTTAATGTAGTTTGTTGTGCTATTGCTAATGATATATTGAATTATGTAGAGCTCAAGTTGTTCTACGGAGTCATGTGTCATAGCAAAAATTTCCACTGAGAACAGACCCATGATAACTTGAAAACATAAGTCATTAAAAATATTTGGAAGAATGAAAAATGAAAAATTCTCATTGTATCGTCAATAAAAACTAAACAGATTAATTGATCGTTCTGAAAGCTTTTACTAGTATACTAGAGACTATAGGTTGTAATTTAATGAAAATCAGATGATTTTGAAATAAGATTATCTATTAGTTGAATAATTTTAATACTTTCTGTAGTATATACTCATATTCCAAACAGTGCTGTATAATTCAATAATATTCCAACATTCTTCAGTTGGTATTTTAAAAGAAGAGTTTCGATCAAAGATGCTCACCTGTGATTTTATTAGAATAAGGAAAACTTTCGCTTCTACAATATATCCTATACTGTACTATGTATTCAAACGAGAATTATTCATGATAAAATATATTTTGCTTTCAGTGATCAGACTTCACCTTTTAGAACCTCTGAAAGGTGACATGAATAGTTTTATTAAGGTCGAAAAGATGTTAAAAACGAAGAACGACTTACCAGACCTGTAATTCAGGCCACATCTGTCAGGATCACTTACAATGTCAGCTGTTAAGATACTTATCGAGCCGTAATCTATTTAAATTTACAATAATCGAAGATTATTCATTTGATGACGTCATTATTTAGATTGCTTTGTGCTTACAATTCATCAATTATAATATAAGAATCATCATTAATAAGGCAATGGATGGATGTTGTTCGATGATAAATACGCCGAAACATGTGCTCGACCTTTTCGAAACCATTCATATCATTTTTCGACTATTCTGAGAAGTAGAGACTGACTGCCGACAATAAAATATAGTATAGTAACGATTTCAATGCAGAAGCAAAAGTTTTCCTTATTCGACAAAATCTGAGATGAACAGTTATGCACAAAATTTTAATATCATCATAGCAAATAAAGAACGACGAAATACTATAGAATTGTAGAGCAATGTTTGGACTATCAAAATATAGAATGTGGATGGAAATAAGAATTACACCCATATCCTCATCAACAATCACTAGTGTGAACACTTTTGGCATTAAAAGTTTTAGGAAAATACGACACAAAACAAACAACTATTCAACTATTGATATATTAAATGCATATTATCTCGGGCAAAATTTTTTACACTTCTCTCCTTAAAAGTTACAAGGATGAGACCAGCTATAGAGATAGCTCATTTAAAAACAGTAAAACATTTAATCATAATATTTTTTATGTAAAAAAGTAAGTATATAGTTGTCACTTCAATTAAACATTATTTTATCCATCGTTCAATATTCTCATGCATTAGAGATTTTAATCATCATGACATCCTTTATATTGCATGTTCAACATGTATTTGTTTTTGTCATCATTCTGTGCTGTATATTTAGATGGATTTGTTTTTTTCATTCATCTTCACGACATATGGTTAAAATGAAAAGTCAAAGTTTCAATTTAACTAATTCAATAGGTGAAAATGGTTCTCCTGAAAAATGTCGAAAATAAAAATGTCGAAACTAAAAATGTCGAAAGTAAAAATATCGAATGTAAAATCTGGAAGGAAATGCTATACATACTACTTGACATATTGGAAGGTAGATATCGTGAAGTATTCAAAACACATAGTGTGAGATGACACTAACAGTCAAGAACTATCATGGGATTATTATATGTGGTTGTAAAAAAACCTAAATAAGAATACGTTTATTTATATTACTTGTTGATTTTGTTACTTTTGCATTTTATTTTACTATTGTACCATTTTTTTCTTGTACATTCGATTTTTATATTTATTCTAACATTAAAATAAAGTTATAATTAATAACAGGCAACGTCTTTTCTTTATCTAATATTATACATTGTCTTTCGACATTTTAACTTTCGACCAAATTCAGGTTTACCGTGAAAATGCTTAAAGAATTCGAGCTCGTTAGTTCGATTCGAGTTTTCAACTTTTATTGTTGTAGTTCGGAGATTTTAGTTCTCAATCATACGCTCTCTTGAGAGTGAGAATGATATCTAAAATATTCTAGTAACAATAATAGAAAAATTAAAAAGTTGAAAAATCGCCAAGAGTTTTTTGAGCTTTACATAAATAAAAAAACAAAAATCTAGTATCAATAGTGTGATTTTAATAGATGAATATTTTGTATCCTCTTCAAATGCCTGTATCGATAAATAGTTTTTCTTTAGTGCTCAATATTATAAATCAGTTGAGATTGTCTTCTTTACGACAGTTGTTAACACATAATAGCCTTGAAAACATTACTTTTGTCAATATAAGCAAGCACATTAGACAGACTAATAGACATGAAAGTGAAGTATGATTTGATGTTGTTTCAATCTTCATTCAAAATCGAAATCGTCCACTATGGTCGATAAAATGTCTTTGAATTACTTATGTATCAATTCAACGTTTAATAAAATAACAGTTGATCCGTGGTCTGGTGCAATCGATTGGTGTGATATTACACATTTGTTTCTAAGCTACACTTTGTGGATACACAAAATTTAGGCATTAAGATTATAATTAATTCTTAACTCAAAAACACTAATCAAGAAGAGTATTGAAGGATTTTGGGTGTGCTGATTAAAAAGCATAAAAATGTCGCTAATTTGAAATTTTTCATGAACGGTGCTCGCTATGACACCCTTATGTGCAATGACTATATTCCTAGGGATTATCCTTTCTCTCCCATCTTGTATTGAAATAAATCTTGATCTTCAAGAAGTTTTTGCATTTTTGCGGGTTAATATACATTACTAATTGATTCTGTTCTGCTAAGCTTCATTTTTATCAAAACTAATTAAGATAAAATATTTATTATTAAAATTGATTTGTCGTGCTTGACCCGAAGGACACTATAATTTATTCTCTGCTATGCTTTGACAACTTTTTTAAAATGTTCGAATAGAATAAAAAGAAAAAAATTATTAAATCCATCGCGTCTCACAAACAATTTTTTTCCGTCATGAATCGAAAAACTAATTTTTTTCGCAATAGTAGGACTCAAGCTTCTTATATTGTTCAAGGAGATGGTAAATGATGGAAAAAGAAAAATAGAAATACATTTTCTTTATGGTTTCTCCAGAATCAAAGGTCTATTCACTTGGTAATGCAAACCAATGTTTTTTTTCTGATTTACATCTATGCTAGTGCAGGAATCATCAAAATCTAGTTTTTTTTAAATATCCATGACTAACATTGAAATTGTAGATCGTTTGTAGCGATGAAAGTCGAAATTTTCTATACAAGAAATTTCATCTACATAGAAGAAAAGGTAGATTTGTACAGAAAAGAAAGAATAATATTATACAAACACTATATTAGCAATTTTTATGCTTCTTTTCTACAATTAACATGTGAACATTGCTTTTTATTACTAGTTTTTTTTCAAATAAATATCACTATGAGATGTTGTCTCAAAACAAAAGACCAGCCAATAGTTAAACCGCGAACGCCATTACTAATTTATCTTTGACATCCACTTGTGGGCACCGTTTAAGGGACACAACCGTTTAAGGGAAAATATAAGCACCATCATAGAGGTACATGGAATCATTTAATGGCGACCGATTTAGCACAAAAATCTAGCCATAAATAGAATATATGGACTTTTGAAAAATAAAATTATGTATTATTACTTCTATTTTTATCATAATATATTCATTTTTGAGATTTTTAAGATCACATTTAAATGTTCAACTTATTCTACCAGTTTACTCCTGTATTTTGATTGAGATATTTGTTTAGTGCCGAATTCAAGTCATGNTCTCCATTACGTTTCGTCTGGATCCCATGCTCTGAATTTGAGATCCGACGTTTTTAAAAACGCTCCGCCGCCTATGAAACACAATACAGTTCAGAATGACCAATGATCAGTTGGCTGATTTCAAGGCTTTCAGTGAAATGCCCGTAACTCTTGAATGGAATAAATTAAAATGACCGGCCTTACATAGGTCGACAGACAAATATCTCCGCTATCGAGTACTTGAATTGGAACTTGTAGTTACTTGAGAAAGTTTTTTCGAAAAATCCTCGTCAAAATCTTGCTTCACACATTTCCCTTTCAAATAGTGAAAACCGCAGGCTGCTAGTGACTTCTAAATATAGAACATATCAATAGGTTTTTTTATTTCGATCAAAATATTCTCGTAAGTCTTATTGAGCTGAATTTTTTTGATTATTAAAATGATTTTATTATATATATATATTTATTTGCAAATTAAATTTAAACAGCAAACATGTACACAGATTCGTTACTGTTTCTCAAACATAATCATTTTGATTTATCTTCATACACATAAACACATACAAAATAAAATAGTGAATTAAGAAGCACTGAAAGACACCAAGAAAATTTTATGGAAAAAAATTATTATTAATTCATATAAAAAGAAAAACAAGAAAACGACTAGATTTAATTTTTAGTCTCTTTTTAGAAATCGATGTGTCGTTTATAGAAATAGAATGAAGAACACATATATTGCCCACAAAAAAAGACAAACTGAACGTAAGTTGCGTCATGTTTTACATCTGACAACTATTTTTTTGTTTTTATTTGTCAATTAGCCAATGTTTCCTTTTGATCGATTTGATGATCGAGATCTAAAAACAAACAATCAAATGATAAATTGATATTATAATCATATTCATCTACTTGATTTGTCCAGCAAGTAATGGATTAAATGCATAAAGCCAATCATAAACATCTTTTTCAACTAACGGTTGAATAAGAAAACTACGATATTTTGAAACCACGGAAAAAGTATTACGAGTATTCTAGAAAAAGAAAAACAATAATCTTCTAAAAAAACAAAATTTTCAAAATTCAATTCATTACTCTTGTTCCATTTGTTGATTCTTCATCATTAAATTCAATACGTGCTGTTCCTAAATTAATTAATGCACGTACAACTGGATCTTTTTCATGATTATATATAAATACAAATGGACGTCGTACAATCTAGAAAAATATTTTCTCTTTCAGCTTTTAAATTTGAAAAATATTTCTATTTTACATACAACAAACTTTTTCAGCCAATCTGTTTGTTTTTCTTCTAAAAATTTCAAATAACCACGACGTAATACAGTCGATGCTAAATGAACTTCTTCAATTGATAGAGTATATTTTAATGCAATATTCGATGCATTCATTAAACTTTCCATTGAACGAGATTTTAGCATATTAAGTGATGTAGAATCATGAATGTTATTAACACAATGTACAGATGATATTGGAGTAGATGAATCCAAATGAGAAAATCTAATCAGATCAAATTTCATTTTCATGAAATCAAACGTTTATCTATTCTGTACTGATTAGGACGAAATGAACTCTATTTTATTCTCTAGCTTTCTTCCGTACTAATTAATTCGCCAGATAATGTTAAGCCAACTTTTAGTATGAATACGGGTTAACTAATATCGGCGCCAGAAGTCAGTGCTCTCGGATGTTTTTTGAATAACTTTCGATAGGAACAAGTTAGAGACCTGCAGTTTTCAGCATTTGATAGCCAAGACCTACAAGCATATTTTCGTAGGCAAAATCTTTGCTGAGAAAAAAAATTCGAAGATCGGTTTTTCAGCGGATCTTTGGAAAACGACGCCGGATTTCTGGAAACTGTCGTAGAAGTATATTGATTTTTTTACATATTTGGAATCAGCATGAAAAGCTGAGTCGATTCATGTATGGTTCGTATCTTTTCATGAACTTTATTTGTTTCATCGAAAAATTCTTCTCTAGTCTTCCCGACGGGTAGGTAAAAAATGAATTCAGTCAAAAAGGCACTTATATAGTGGAAAGCACGTTCAGAGGTTGTAAAATGCTAGAAAAACATAAAATGGCAAATGAATAAATAATAAAAATGTCGTTTTGACTGAGTTCATTTTTTTTACCTGCCGGTCAGAGAGGGACTAGGGACGAATTTTTCGACGAAACAAAAGTTCATTAAAAGATTCGAACCATACATGAATCGACTCAGTTTTCGATGCTGATTCCGAATATGTAAAAAATCAATATACTCCTACGACAGTTTCCAGAAATCCAGCGTCGTTTTCCAGAGATGCGCTGAAAAACCGATCTTCGAATTTTTTTCTCAGCAAAGATTTTGCTTATGAAAATATGCTTATGAGTCTTGGCTATCAAATGCTGAAAACTGCAGGTCTCTAACTTGTTCCTATCGAAAGTTATTCAAAAAACATCCGAGTGCACTGACTTCTGGCGCCGATATTAGTTCCCAGTTCGAATGAATCCTTTGATAGGAGCTGAACAATGTTTTTTCTATTTTGGGAGAAAACTGGAATGATGAGGACGAGAAATAGAAGAAGAGAATGTACAAAGCTATAGACACATCCGCATTCATATCCTTTGCTTTCATTCATTTTTGCGTGCTTAACTTTTTCAATGCTGAATATTCTTGTACTCGTCGTTCCGCTCTTGGAACAACGTTTCGGTATTCGAACAAAGATTTTATATCCGGAAATGCTATTCTCAAAAAAATGAAACAAGATTGTTTAGACAAATCAGTGAATGTTTTCAACGCGTCTGAACTTGTTGATATCCAAGAAGTTATGAATAGGGTTCGATCGCCAATGATAATACTTTTTTAATGTTTATAAAAGTTTTTAGTGTTAGAAGACTAATTAGGAGATATTAATCTGTTTGTTGTTTGAAACAAAGCAGGATTTCATCTTAAGAGATATAATATGATTTCAAAAATGGATTTTCCACAATTAAGTACTATACTGTATTGAAAATTTTAAAAAAATAATAGTCTAAGTACGACTTTTAGTCTATTTTAAATTCTCCATAGTCGATTAATTGATTTTGAAAATGAACTCAATATTTCGCGAAGAAGTTTTAAAAAAACCGATAATTCTTAAATTTTGTTAATAATTTTTTTCATTCTGATGGATCTTTGTTATTATAGAGCTATTCGTAGTTTAATTGTTTTTTATTTACTTTGCAAAATCTAAACCATTTGACGATGATTTAATAAATGAATTCATCATATTTGTTGTGTGCATATGTGATGGTTGTGTACCCATTGACGTTGATGATGAAGATTTCACTAATGAATGCATAGCACGATTATCATCCGATGAAAGACGATCGGTTGTTACCTATTGAATAATTAAATTATTAAAATTTTGAATAAATCTTTCTTTTTTTTTTTACTTCAATTTCGGGTACAGTCAATTTTGATATTGCTGGTAATGAAGGTACCATCATTGTTAAACAACGACGAAGTAATTCTTGCTGATGATCATTAAATGAAACATCTGAATCATTTATTGAAGTTTGGATTTTTTCTGAAGATGCATCATTTGATGATTGTGTAGAATTTTTAAGACAATTTTTAACTTGTAAAACATGTCTTGTATGTTCAACCTAATCAATAACAAAACAAAATTTGTTACCACAATTTCTCCGATATTAAAATGTGAAACACGATCACTTAATTCTATCTATTTTTAGATACATTTCTTTTATCATCATTTCATTTAATCCGCTAGAAATATAATATGAAAGTAGTTCACATATTATAGCGAGAGGTTATTGATATACGACCTTTGATCGTATATCAATAACATCTGTCGGTAGAGAATTGAAATTTTTACTCCTAAACTTCAACATTTCTTTTATATCGTGTTTCACAAAATGAAGAAACAAAAAAAACAAAATTTTGTTTGTTATTCAATTATTAAACATACACATTCAATTTTATATAATTTTTCTAAATCTTGTTGATGTTCAATAATTAATGAATCACTTCTTGGTCTCCAACCATGTAACATTTCTTCTCCACGTACATAAATTTTCGATGTATCAATAACTTTTCGTTGTCGTCGTTGTGAACCAGGACTTACATTTGAAAAATCTTGTGTTATTGTATTTAATGTTGAAGTATATTTTAATTTTAATTCATATATAGCTGATATACAATTTGAATGTTCATCATTTGTTGATGATCGTGTTATAGAATTAGTTGATAGAAAAAAATTTTTTAATGATGAACGTATACGTGATGTTGAATCACCACTACGTGGACATAATATAAGACAAAGATCTTTTGTTATAATAGCTGGTTGATTAGAATTTTCTATTTCAATATATGATGATATTGTTAAATAAACTGAATTACTATTTGATGTACAACGATTAAGTAATAATGAATTATGTAATGATGAATCCCATGCAACTTCAAAATGATAAAATGTTCGTTCATCATGTTGTTTTTGAATATAATGAGATGATACAATATTTAATGAAAGTGTTTGACCATCAGTTTCATCAAATATAGAATTTTGTTGACTACGAATTCGACCTAATTAATGAAAATAATATTGATAAATATTTGTTTTTTTTTCTTTCAAATATTATTTTATATATACCAATAACAACTTCACGAACATTTTTCCAAATAAGTTCTGCACTTGTTTCATGACATAATGTTATTCCAATACGACGTTGAATACCTTGATGAAGAATAAATCGACCAGAACATGATACATCATCAGAATGATCAACTGTTACAGCAGCATATCTAGAAATAAATGATAGAAGATTATCGATAAAAAATAAAATTAAAATAATAACTTACTCGCCACTTGGTGACAATTCAAAGATTTCATACCAAACAAGAAGATCATGAATAGCATGAACTTGATTTGTTGTACTAAGAAATAGAATAAAAATGATTACCAGGATTCTATATATAAGATTTTCAAAAAATTAAATCCGCAGATTTTTAATTTATTCAAAGTATAAAAAACGAATGATCGTATAGAATTTGGACACGTCTCATTTTATAGACCATTGTTTACTTTATCGTTTTGTGCAGTCTGTAAGAAAAAAGTATACTTGCTCATTTTAAGTGCTAAAAAACGGGGCATTCTGTGTTGTGAAAGTTCTATGATGTTTTCTTATATTCAATTATATATATACAATTTTCTCTGCTCGAATGAGCTACTTTTATTCTTTGTCATATTTAAGGAAGGACATCAATCAAAGGTTCATTTATTTTTAGGATAATCAGAATTGTAAAGATAATTCTGTATAAAAATCAATACTTTTGAAAACGATATTTCAGTTATGAAATGAAATGTTCTGTAAGTCTTTTTGATTCCTTTTCTATACTACTATAGGATTGATTGAAAGAATTGTGGTGATGACTTAAAAATATATTGAGATTAGCGGCGGCGCCAGGGGTGAACTCAGCCCACCCAAACTTAATTGAGCCACCCTGAAAAATTTTGGGTATCGATAGTTTTAAGACAGTTCTTTATTTAGTAAAAACCCAGGGTAGGCTCAGCTCACCCAGACGAAAAATTCTGGCGCCGCTACTAATTGAGATTTGCATTGAACTAGCGACTCGTTCGAATTTTTCCAGTATGTTTTGAAGTATGAATGATCGAATTTCGAAATGAAATTTGGTACATTGATAGGATTTATATTCATTAGAAATTCTTCAGAGTTTGAGTTAAAACAAGCATACTGTTGCCATGGCATTTATATTTTAAAGAAATGTCTCGTTTGATGTGTATTTCAAAACAAGGATAATTTCATGACAAGCTCATATTGCGATAATGATATGTTTGTCTGAAGACAAAGTTCCAAGAGTTTTACAGTGACTATAAAGCCCATCTATAGATAAAATTTCAATACGGAATTTGATCATTCAGGTTCACAGGGGATTCTATACTCTTCAGGATCGTAAAAGGCTCAAATGTGAAGCGATTTGACAGTTGGGAATGTTCTTTCGTGAGTTACTCGATTAGATAATTCAAGTAAACATTATTTTTCAATGAATCTTTGTGTGTATTTAATCACTCGAAGTTTATTAGAAAAAAATTATTAAATTTATGTATTCACTAACCAGACAGGTGTCATTGGATTTAATGTTTGAGCAGGTATAGGTTTCGAAAAAGCCTTTGTTGCTGCAATAGTTGTTGGCGAAGGAGTTGATGTTATGCTAAATCAAATAAAAAATTTTATAAAAAAATTAAAAGTTTATCAAATAAATAAAATTTACTTGTTAAGTGTTGGATTTGAATGTTCTTGATAATGACCCATTACTTCGAAGACAATTGGTTTTGTACGAAGATAATCAATGAATGAACGAGTAACGATAACACTGAACTAGAAAAATTTGAAACAAAAAAAAATTTACGCTTATTTCAAAATTAAATTTTGTTTTAATTTTTTACATTTTGTACATGAAAAAAACCAAGTGATACATCAGATTTGCCTGGATTTTTAATTGGTTCTGTTGAATAAGCTTCATGATGTTGATGTAGAAAATTAAATTGACAAAAAATATCTTCATATTCAAGAGGAATTTGTGAGGCTTCTAAAATTGTTACACGAAATTGATATTCAATACCAAATTGTTGTAACAATTCATTTGATGGAACATCACTTGTAGTCATTGTTGATGTTTCTTCTAATAGTTACAAAGACAAAAATTTATACTACTGCCCACAAGTGCCCTTCATCTCGGATCTTAGCATCTATGGAAGCTAAATGTCTGAAAATTCTTCTGCAAGTAGTTCATAGATAATGCAGATCAATGCTAATATCGCTCAAGCTAGAACGAAGGTTATTATAGATGACATCCACAATTACTGTAGCTCGAAAATAGATGAATTTGTTGATTTTTATTGAAAAGATGAATATGCAAAGAAAATCATAGAATGTCATTGAACGGTTGGTCAATAGCTTAGTGATCATTTGATGGATCAATCTGAAATTTTCAGGAGGTATTCTACCATAGTTGGCTATTATTTCCTTAAAGTTTTAGAAGCAAATGTTATACTAAGCGAAAATGGTGCACCGACAATCATCGTGAACTTGGAAAGACTATGGAGTCTTCATTACTCAAGCAAATGAGATTATCGTTTTGAGCAATGAAGGATCATGAGTTAGACTAAAACTTCATGCTGCAAGACTGATAATTACTCATATATTACTCTAAAAACAAACCACAAATCAATAAACCTGTTTTTCTGCCAAGTAGAGCTATCCTTTTTCTTTGTCAACATTTCACTAGTAAAACTATTTCGGACGGTTCAGAACTCTTAGGAAAAAATAAAACCTAGCTGTCTTCGTTGCCACATACAGTCATAAAACTGAAGGTGTGGAGAAGATATTAAAAACTGCATCCAATAATTTAAACCGTAGGAATCGCTGGTAATTGTACTCGAAAGTTTTAAAAAATATAATCTTTCTATAACATAATACAAGCTATATCCTCATATATCATTATTCACTATAAAATTGAGTCTTGACAAATTTGTGATGGTCAACAGTGTGCCATTACCATTTAGTCAAGCACTTATTTCTGTAACTTTCAGAAAACAATGACCAACTATGGCAAAACATCCTCTAAAAATTTCAGAATGACTCATCAAACAGTCACTGAGTTATTGATTGTTAAACGACATTCTATGGTTTTCTTTTGCATATCCATCTTTTCAATAAAAATCAAAAAGTTCATCTATTCTCGAGCTACGAAATTCACATTAATTGTGGATGTCATCTAGAATAACCTTCATTCTAGCTTGAGCGATATTAGCGTTGACGTCTCCGATGATCTACATTATCTGTGAACTACCTATAGAAAAATATTCATACGTTTAGCTCTCATAGGAACCAAGATCTGAAGAGATGGAAGATATTTTTGACTAGTAGTATATACTTACTATTTGGTATAGATGAAGATAAAGAATCAATAGCAGATTTTGCTTGAGGAACATCATTAAGACCACATTGTGATTGTCCTTCAACATAACGAAGATTAATATCTAATGAATCACTTGATTTAATTAAATCAGTTGAACATGAACTTTTCATATCCTAGAGAAAATAAAAATATTTTTTTGTATATTATTTAAATCTTAATAAAAATAACAATTTGTCTGAAAGTCGATTTTTGTTTTGGAACTTTAAACAGTCGATTCGTCATGAATTTGAAAGAGATATTGATTTTGAGAAAAGACTCTTCTTTTTGATTTTTTTTGTTTTCTTAATTGTATTCAAAAAGTTTGTATTTACTTGAAAATATGTTTCATCATCAAAAACAATTTTTGTCAATCCACTAGCATTTTTATATGTTTTCATTAATTTAATTTGTTCATTTGTTGTTTCTTCCGCTGATAATGATATTGATGTTTGTAATTGTAGTACTGCAATTTTTAAATAACCTTTTATATCACCTCGTTCAGATACAATAGCGATATTTTGTTCTAACGGTAAACCATAAAGAAGATTAGTCAAATAAACAAAAGCTCTAAAAAAAAAGTTATCAGAGTAATATTTTATACGATTAAAATGTGAAACACACTGTAACTGCTGTTGCTAACAAGGTTTAAAATGGACCGTCCAGTTCAAATTTTATTACTTTTTTCCTAAGAAAGATGTCCCGCGTGAGAGAGTAGGAAAAAAAAAGTCTGATTTCTCAACTTTGAAGATTGATTTCATTGTGATGTTAGTCTTTCTTAATTGATAAGACTATATTATGCATAAAAAAAGATTAAAATTATTTGAAATCTATCTGTAAAGTTAAAAACTCAGAGCATTATATTAATTGTTTTTATTCTGAGTTTTCATTAAAATTTCTCACATGGGTTTCATACCTCGTAACTCATGACAATCAGAAATCTTTATTATACAAACCGTTTGCAAGTTTTACTTAGCTAATAAATAAAATCATAGCATTCATTCAGTTCACTGACATTTCTCATCGATACACGAGACGGAATACACACTATCAACTACATTAAATATCATCAGTTTTTATGAAGTGGAACAATGTTAACTGTGTAATTAAATATAATAATTGATATAACTCTTTGAAATCGATATGTGCACATTTTATTTGTGAAAGATTATGTTAATAAATGATAGTAATCAAGAACTTAAAGTAATCACGAATACATCTTACGAGGGAACTACCCGAGGTGCTAACAAGCTTTTGAGCTGAAATTTCGTCCACAAGTAGGGAATGCATAGACTAGAAAACGCCTAAGAGGATATGTGCCCAACTTGAGATTTGGCTGAGATATCGGCTTTTTACTATAGTTTTTCTATGGGACCCCATTTTTTCCATTAAGTCAAAGTTTCGAATTTTGACGTGAAACTTTGCCTATATCAAGACATCAACTAGAGTAGCTCATCTACAAAGTTTCAGAATTTTTGGACTAAGCATTCTGGAGATATGAGTCTGTTAGCATAAACACAGTTTTTTACGGATATTTTTATATACATAGATATTTTGAAAACGTTATATCTCGGAAATGCTTAGTCCGAAAATTCTGAAAGTTTGTAGATGAGCTAATCTAGTTGAGGTCTTGATATGGGCAAAGTTTCACGTCAAAACTTGAAACTTTGATTTAATGGAAAAAATGGGGTCCCATAGAAAAACTATAGTAAAAAGCCGATATCTCAGCCAAATCTCAACTTGGGCACATATCCTCTTAGACTTTTCCTAGTCTATGCATTCCCTATTTGTGGACAAAATTTCAGCTCAAAAGCTTGTTAGCACCTCGGGTAGTTCCCTCGTAAGTATTAAAGAACAATCGATCGAAATTTTGCCGATCGTGTCTACATTAAAGATGAGACCTACAACTTTTTTTCAAATTAAATGAGCCTCCCTAAGCCTTCTTCTCCGTGTTTTNGACAAGAACTCAACAACCATTCACATACCATTTTTCATTAGTAAGAGATTTGCTTCTGAAACTTTCAGAACACAATACCCAATGATGGGGGAATATCTTCTGAAAATTTCAGAAGAATTCATTGAACTATCACTAAGTTATTAATCTCTCAATGGTATGATATAGTTTTTCGGTATATCAATATTTACACTAAAATGATCATAGTTCATCAATAGATGGATGAACTTTAATGAAATTTTTAGTACAAATAGCTACTAGGTAGGGCTACAAAATGAGGGGTTGGCCGACTCAAAATATTTTATCTTTCTTGAGTTATCAAGTTCACAATGCATACCAATGACATCCATTAGAACTCCATTCTGACTCGAGCCCCTGTGGTGTAGATGGTGCCGCCGATCCACATTCTTTATGGGCTACCTGCGCACCTATTTTCAGCCGTTCAGTTCTTGTAAGGACTGAGATCCGAGGGGGGGAGATACTTTTGTTAAGTAGTGTAAATATACAAAGAACAAAGATTAAAAAAAAACAATAAAAAATAATACCAATATTCTTGTTTCATCAGATTGAATAAATGGAATTATTTTTATGATATGTGGAAAATTCTTTTAAATCATATTCTTCTCCTATGGAAGCCCATTGAATTTCTTAATCGTAGTTTTACAGTGGATGTTTATAAATTCATGTTGCCATCTAGCTTATTCATATCAGTTGCATATTGTATATTCATCCTTTTTTTTAGATTATACAAAACACAAAGGACTTAACTCACTTTTAATCCCAATGATTGGGATTACGAGAAAAAAAGTTGTATCAACTGAAACTAAAAATTACTGTTAAATATTTGAAGCGACCTATCTTATATCAATCAGAAAGAATATTTTTTAAATGTAATATGAACTAATTCTTGAATAGTTTTCTCTAGATCGGGACCAAAAAATATTGGTCTCGCACATTTTCTAGCCCTTATACTTATACACTGAATCTCTTGATCATCAATATCTTTTTCGAAAAAGAAACAGATGGTCTAAAGTCCAATGACAATATTTCGAGAATCGTTTTTCTAGTAAAAGATTTCATAATATGAAGTTTACTTTAATGTATACTAAAAAAGTTTTGATTTTTAAGCCGCTGCTGTCATTTATCTATCAACTGAATATTTCTTATAAAATACCAACATGTCAATATAAATCATAATGTCCTTTCTATTTACCGACATCAACGACGGAACACGCTCTACTCTCTGATGTAGTTCGACCTGATTATACTTTGACTATGAGTAGATCTACATGAGGCTAAGGATAACCTGAAAGGATTCAAGCCCATGATCTACTAGTGAAAAGTTATGGCTATTTTACTAAATTCTTTTATCAGATCGAGGCACTTTCGAAACTTTTCAAAAATAAGAATTTCGCTCTGAAACGTTCCCTATAGTTACGAAAGAACCATCAGAGGTGATATCTTGCTTTTGAGATGAGACTTCAATCATTATATAAAGCTTCTTGAGACCATAAGAAAATTTAGATGCGCTGTCCTTCTAGAGTTATGGGTGTTATACGCTGGAGTTTTTATTTTTGACATGGTATTTATGAAACATCGGACAAACGAATTTTAGTCCTTTGAAGTCATTAGAATCTTCAAAAAATTTCAGCTCAAAAACGAGTAGTCTCTTCTTGAGATATCAGATCCACAAAAAGAACAAGGTTTTCCGTCGTTTTACTGGAATTTCATGGTCTTTTGTGGATTTAATATCTCGTAAAAATACACTAAAACAGCAGTATATGGGAAAGAATCCTTCTAAGTTTCTTCTAGTTTCAACAGGTCCTATGCAACCACTGAGATCAACTCGTAGCCATAATATCAGATCGAACGGCATTCAACAGTTCGAAATACTCTCTCGTAAGTTTCTGTCGTTTTTGCTTATTGACTCGCACTTAAATTGTGCGTGTCATCTTTTACCAATATATCCTATTAGAAATGTAAAAGACTACAATATCACATACTACTGATGTTTTCAATAAGCTTACATTGTTCTTAAAAATCATGTTGCTTTCATGCAAATACTTAGGGATCGACAACAAATAAGAAAATAAAATCATACATAAACAAAAGACAACGACTTAACTCTTGATTTCAATTATCATGGTTACAAAAAAAACAATTAATTTTTATGTAAAATTTCAAAAACAACATCGATAGGAGATAAGACAAACATGAATATTAAACAGTCAAAAAAAAACGTTATACCTTGATTAGCCAAATGGGCTGAATACGATTTGAATAATCCTATTCAAGGGGAATGAGTTAAACTATTGTCTCAAAAAATATTATAAGTGAAATAATAAAAGAAACACATGACAACGAATTTTAAGAAAAAAATTAAAAATAAAATACAATGAAACTTACTCGTAATGATGTCATACGATGAAAACGCCATTTTTTCCATGCCCACCAAGCTAATTGATAAGTGTGTTCTGACCAAGAACAATCTGAAATTAAAATTGAATTTGCCGTCTTTTTTATTTATTTTTTAATTATTTAAAAAAGAAAACTTACAGCTAAATGTATCATTATCAGTTTCATTAAGATCTTCTGGAAGTGTATTTTGTCGAAATAATAATGAATCAATTAAACCAGATGATGATAAAATAGATGAAAGCATCGATTGACTTATTGATGTTTCCATAACTTGTTTTTGTAATTCAACTATTTTAGATTCATATTCAAGTTTTTGTTTTTGTAAAAGACGATCAGCTTCTTCTTTTTCTCGTTTAAATAATTCTTCCATTGCTAAGAGTCTTAAGAAATTAAAGAATATATTTTCTTTAAGAAAATTTTCAAATAAATCTTCTTACTTTTTTTCCATTTCGTGTTTTATATCAACGCCTTGTTTTTCTAATAATTCTTGTATTGCACTATTCCAATCAGTTGGTTCTAGATTTTAAAGAAAAATTTCTTATTCAACAAACAAATAAAATACTGAAACATACCACCAGTTGGTTCTGTTTTAACATTCTTTCGTCGTGCTTGTTCAGGATTAAGGAAACGGAAAACGTGAGATTTACCAAAGATAACACGAGATCCAGATGTTAATTCAACGGTTACATCAACATCAACTTTTTTTCCATTAACATAACACATTGCTGTTTGACTGCAAGGTTTTAAATGAACAATATGTTGTGAATTTGTTATTATACAATGTTCAGGTTCAATATGTGAACCAGACAAAACAATATCTTGATGAATAGGTGCATCAGGACGACCAACACTGAAAAAAATCGAAGTTTAAATTTATTATTAGACATGATTTAATATGATTATAAAATAAAAAATCATGGATGTTAGTAATTGATAATAATAAGCTTATTATATTACCGACGGGCAAACATTTTGAATCTCGAGTTGATTCAACAGTCTTCGTGAGATTATTAAAGGAAATTTACGAAGACGGCAAATCTTTTTATGTCATTCAATTGAATAACACAATCAGTCTTTCTTGTTTCCAATTCGCATTTTGAATTGTATCGACTTAGCATGGCTCATACAATACTCACAACTTCTATCAAAAGATGTGCATTTAAAGACGCACGTCAACGTTTGTTTTTATTTAATTTTGATTATCGAAAGAATTTTCGATTCACTTCACTGAAAAATGAAGAAGCAGTGGTGTTCACAAAAAAAAAATTGCATTGTGGGTTTGCTTACTGTATGGAAAATACTATTTAGACATGTAAGCGATCGAGGAAATCTCTTCAGCTGTTCCCTTCCGATTTCAAGGATTTCTTGCCTATATATACTACATAATGTTCTAATAAAAACTCTAAAACCATTTGAATTTCTATTGTTATTTGACAAAACTATCAAATTTTCATCTGAAAGTTTGTGCATATAGAGAATAATCAGATTGAAAGAATTCACAAGTTTTGAAGAAAGTTTCTTCGAGATATGAAATTTTCTAAAAAATGCATATTATATACACTTTCCATAGAAAAGGGTCTATATCTCGAAGAGACTTTATTCGAAACTTGTAAATTCTTTTATTGAAGTTAGTCTAGTTGATTTCTTTACATGCACAAAGTTTCAGATCAGAATTCAAAAATACGAGTTTTTCGAAAACCTATGGCCTCCGGAAGAAAGATGGAATAGATTTGTTCACCATCAATAGAAGCTCAAAAATCTTTTTAGATATATTATTAAAATACTATGTACTACCTATAGATAAGAAATCATTGAAACCGAACGAGCTCAAGTTTCTGGTACTTGTTCCCAAGGAGTACTACTTTAAACACTTGGCAATGTAGAATCCAACATGTAATCATACAAAATAAAGTTTTCTAAGTTTGCTTCGCTATTAATCAAAAAACAAATGTTTGAGCTCAATCTAATATCGTAGTTCCGCTTCTTATGAATTGTATTATCTAGAAAATTTAAAACTCGCATATGTTATGAAATGCTACCTTCCCTTTAACCTAATACGAAACTATCAAATAAGAGAGAATAATATCGATGTTAATCAGATATGAAGGAATTATTAATACTCATATGATAATCTATTCTCAATAGTTCATCTATGAATTTTACGAATACATCAAAACGAACATTATGTATTATTTAGCTTTTCTCCAAAACTGAAATTACCTAGTATATGTATTTGAAATGATAAAAAAAATTCTCTTACCGTGTAGTACCATTTTTAATAAAATACATCAAACACTCGGACATTAATGGATCTTCATTTAGATTAACAAGATGTGGAGACTGAAATATACAAAAAAAAGAAGCTACTATAAATGATCTATACGGATTAATCGTAAATTCATACATTTTTCGGTGAAAAAATTCCTACAGCATTTCCATCATTTTTTGAATAAACACCAAGTTCATGAAAAGCAGCTTCTCTTCAAATAGATAATCATTATATAAACGATACAAACAAATATTTATTTATTACCGTTCAGCCATAATTTTTTCTGTTTTTTTAAGTTTTTCTTCATATGACATACATAATGAATCCATTAATTTTTGATTTTCTTTTAAACGTTCTAAAGCATCTTCGCTACTTTGTGATGATGTTGATTTAAGACGTGAATTTTTTGAAATATTTGCCGATGCAAGTGATATAGCTGCACCATCTGGTGATAAATCAATACCAGCTTCATGTTTTAATAATTCTCTTAATTTCATTATTTCTTCTTTTAAATCACGTATAAGTCGAGCATTAGCATCTTCATTAATAACTGCTTTACAAACAATTGCTTTAGCTCGATCAGCATAACGAAGAGTTGAAAGAGTTTCTTCATAATTTATATCAGCTGGAGATATTGCGGCAATCATAGCTGTTTTAGAATTACCACCTAAATTAAAAACAAAAATATATTTCTTATACCTAATTCTTATTTTGTTGATAGGAAGAATAATTTTAACTTGAAAATAAAATTTATTTTCTCATTGTTTTAAAAAATTTACATCGTATAGAATAATTTGAAAGTCTTGTCATAAAGTAAATATTCACTCATTTTTCGATCATTAAAATATAACTACTGAGAATGTTAGAAGTAGTCTTTTAGAACGAGAATTTTTCATTATTTCCGAATAGTTGTTTGTTCAAATTTCCCTTCGATGGTACTTAAGACGTATCAAACCTGGAAATTTTGGCAGACAAAATCCCAGAGGAAACTATTGATTAAGTTTTTTCTCCCACAAGTATTTGAACTAGTCGCCATGCTTTAATTACACACAATCGATTTGTTTGAAGGCATTTTTTAAATAATTTTTGATTAAAAAAAATTCATCATCTTCATGACGGTACTCGATGTAATGATTAGGAATCATCTGATTTATAAACTTTATCGAATAGATCAAGCAACTGAAAAAATGCGTGGTACTTTATCTGTAGAATCAGGAGAATAAAAAAAAAGTAATTATAATACATTCCGATGTAGTAGAGCAATAGCATCTTTATGAATGAGTAGTTGGAGATTGATATATTTTCTAAAGATACGAAACGTTGTTTTGAAGCTAAACAACTGTAGTTGATGAAGATTGTTCAATTGCAGTTTGAAAAATTTGAACCGATTTATTCACGACATATTCAGAGTTTGTCATCTACTATTGCTTCATGTATTCATTGCATCTTTTGTGTCAGTCATGTTCAACAAAGCTTGCTGGAACCAAAAATTACCAAGCATTGTATTGAGTGATGTAAACGAGATGATGAATTTTTTAATCAAAGATTATTTGAAAAATATTTTCAACAAATTGATAATGCATAATGAAGCATGATTACTAACACAAATACTTGCTGGAAAAAAATGGTTGGCATAGCGTGAACTCAATACTATTGTAGAGTACAGAATTGTCTTTAAGTAATCGAAAGACGAATATGCTGGGTATAGATTTTTGTACCATAGTTTAGTACATGTCTGTTCAAACACAAAAAACTTATGTTCAACTGTGATGATGTCAATCTCGAATAGTCGTAAGTTTATGAAAAGAATCTTGTATCACCTTTAAATATAATAATAATTAGGGCCTTCTCCCCCCCCCTCTCCTCAAAAACCGATCTCAGCCCAGGTACGTTCAAATCGCATGAAATTTTCAGGACATGTTGGGCCTCGAGTGGAAAAGCTATGATAAAATTTTCAGTCCTGTACCATGACGTGCAAGGGAGATATTGATTAAACAAGGCCAAAAATATCTGATTTGAGATCCCAAATTTCTCTGTCCAGTTTCATTCTATATATTTAATTTTTTGTTGTTGGAAAGAGCATGTGAGGATGCAGTGCATGATAAAGTCCTTTTTTTTAAATTCTTATTTTTTTTTAAGTGCAGAAAAGGGATCACAAGTTCAATGACTCAAAAAACACTCTAAAAATGGCGCTCTAATTATATAAGTATCTATATATATTAATAAAAACAAAGCTTAATTTAAAGAAAGCACTCTATCATGCACTGCATCTTGACATGCTCTTCCAAATAAAAAAAAACTTAAATATATCACATGGACCTGAACTGAGAAATTTGGGTTACGCGTTTGACATATCATCAATTGAGAAAAACGAAAAAGATTTTCGTTTATGAGAGATCAGATCACGGGCTATGTTCCCCTGCATTTATCTTAATTTCGATCATTTTGATGAAAAGTGACTTTTTTGAGGGGAGGGGGGGGGGGGGGGGGGCGGGGGTGCATAAAACGAATAACAAAGCTTGACGAACTTTTTTCTTGTGAT
>CAJNSZ010000118.1:76982-103791 GCA_905329745.1 Rotaria sp. Silwood2
TATCTGGGCTGAGATCGGTTTTTGAGGAGAGGGGGGGGGGGGAGAAGGCCCTAAGTATATAATGAAAAATCTTACCAAGATTTTCTTTTAGTAGCCATGTTAATACTGAATCTCGATATGGTATAAAATCTGGTTTTTTTTCTGAACGTGTTTTACGATGTTTTGAACTCTAAAATAGATTTATGGATCCTGCATTTGTCACTATTTCAAATAAATTACAAACCATTTCAGCAAGTGCTGCAATAACTTTTCCAAGTGTTGTTAATGATTTATTAATATTTGCACCTTCTTTTAATCTATCACCTGTTGCACCACTTGAATCAGCTCGTTCACTACCAGCTAAATCTACTAATGAAATTTTAGATTGTTTTTCAGTTGTTAAATTTGTTATTGAATCATATGTTGATTGAGAAAATAATATTGTAAATACAGCATGTGATCGACTTGATGTTTCATTCATATTTGTTGCAGCTACTGTTCGAGCTTTATTACCTTCATCAATTAATCTTGATATATCATCATAAGATGTAACAAGTAAACGAGATAAATCTTCAACATATGGTCCCATAATAGGATGTTCACGAACACGTAAATTATGTGAACTACCAACACCGGTTGTTTGTGATTTTTTTGGTGAAAGTAAATCTCGTACACGTTCACAATAGATTTCCATATATGATACTTCAACTGTATAACGTGGTTTTATATAAGAAGATGAAGGTAATGATGATAATGGTGATGATGAATTAATACGATCAAATAAATCACCACATAATCTTGGAATAACACCTTGTTGTTCAGGTTCATTTTTACCCATCATTGTATAAGATTTACCAGCACCTGTTTGTCCATAAGCAAATATACAAACATTATATCCTTCAAATGAATGTTCTAACATTTCAATGCCTAAATCTTGATAAACTTGTTCTTGTGTGGAAAATTTTTGATTATTTATATTTTCATCACATGACCAATATGAATAATCATATTTATAATGTTTAACAGTATCATCAATAGGATTTCGTATAAATGTTGTTTGTTCTTTTTGATCCATTCGAATAATACATTTAGCTTGACGATTTCTTTCGCGTATATTAAATGGTCGTACACGAACGGCCACTCTGACCGACGTCATCTTCTTCTGATGGCGTACGATCTAAAAATAAAGATAAAATACGATACTCATAATAAAGAGAAAAAAAAAGAAAGATGTGAATGACGATATGATTGAAGACTATTATTTTTTTTCTCGGAAATGCAAATGAACAAACCGATAGAGCAAAAGAAAAAAGAGAAGGAAAAAAAATGCAAGAACAAATGGATCATGGGTATGTTCGTTCATCGCTTCTTGACAAGACCTATCAACGTTGTTGACACTCAATAATAGAAAAAAGAAAGAAAAATGACTTTCTCTGATCACAAATATTTCCATAGATCAGAGTAATAAATAATTACAAGCTATTTTACTTGAAGAAAAGGAAGAAAAATATCTCTATATTTAGACATATGGAACAGTCAAGCATTTTTTTAAATTTCTTTTAATACACTATATACTACGATTCGTTAATAATAAAAACTAAAAAGAACATGTAGTTGGTTCAGTGACCATAACATTTGAGAAGCATTCATCAGTGATTTCATGTTCAATCTTATGAGAAAATTCAATAAGTTTTATTAAATAAAATATTATTAGACAGACCTATTGCTTTGATATTTATTTAGTATGGTAAAAAAAAAAATATCGTATAATCTATCATGGTAATTTAATTATTAAATGAGTTAGCAATCGATTAATTTGAATTCTTCTATATTCATTTAATCATTTCTAGTGGGAGATGAATTTCCTGGATTATTCTTATCATTCTTTTTATTTTTTATTTTTTATTCTTTATTCAATAGATAATAGGTTGTCTAAATCTTCATTTTGATCCCTCGTCTCATTCACTATGATCAAACAACAGAAGATTAATCCCACAGTGTAAAATATTTACCAATTTATGAAGAGAACAAAATTGACAGCGGAAAAGATTTTGCTAGAGAAAGATCAATAAAGCAATTCTGTTCGTCAAAATAGAAGAAAATGCAAATGACAACAAGCTTTAGTTGTCATCATTCGAAGAAAGCATGTACTCTAATGACATGACAACATAATGCAGCTTTTTTCAAATATTAAACCCAAAATTTTATATATCATGTTCGCTGGATAATTCATTCATTTCCAAGTATATTAACTCCAAAAAAAATCCAACGTTATATAAAATAAGACTAACTTCAAAAAGACATATTTAATGACTGCCAAAATTATTCAAACAGGTTTATTTTCCTCTACTGTAACTTCTCAAAAGAACATCAATAGTGATTTGTGTAGAAAATTTTGTTTGACACAAGAATTTTCGATGATGAAAATGATTGCTGATTTTCCAAGAACACGACCTCTGAAAGGTCAAAAGTCACGTTTTTCAGCTCCTAGAATTTGCAAATAGAACTCTGTTTGAATTATGCAGAATGATAAAGCAAGCAATTCATTACAAAATGAAATGTCTTCCGGCGCTCTACAATGTTTTCTCATGAAAACACATAAACTTTATGGAAGGCACACAAATCAAAAGACTAATGTATCTTGATAAAAAAAACGACATAGAGAATCTCAGTTTTTGATCAGATAGGTTAGATTCGAAATGAAGTCCGCTCATCTCTGTCATTATAATTAATTCAATAAGTATTCGTTAGTACAATCGTTAGATGTAATGCTGTAATACTATTTCAGGTATAAACATTTATTCGCTATTAGCGACGGTGCCATGATTTTCGATCAGGGAATAGAGGTGAGCTCAGCCTTCCACTTCAGACCTACTACGAGATCAACGTTAGCAACAGCTTTAGAAATTTTCAGCGAGACTCTGTCAGCATTCGTTATCTCTTTTCGTAGAACTAAAATACTGACTAGTGTAATGATCTAAACAGGCTCAGAATAGAATGGACATAGATAAGTATAAGCTGATTGACTTCGAAGTTTAAGCAAAACTCAACAGTAGATGTCAAAGTTCATCGAGAGAAAAGATTGTGTACTCGGAAGCTTGCTGAACAATTAAATTAATGTGTATAGTAGGCTAACATAACGATTGAATCAACGAAACGAAGAATAAAATGCTATTTGTCGCTTCCTATAATGTATCGTATATATTAGCATTAGGAGAAAAGAAATTATGCTGCCTTGAAAATGTATTTGACAATACAAGTATAATGATATTAAAAAATTTTAATAAATTGTTGCAATAATAATTCTAAATGTAAATACTTGTGAAGTGATAATTTATCACTTTCGTTTTTAATAAATTATTCTAACACCTCTCACAATATATCATCAATTTATAACAGTTAGTGTTGATGAATTTCGCAGTTTGATCCTCATGGGAGAGTCGTACAGTAAAATTGCTCATAAAAAGAATCGTTCTATTGATTAATATTCTTAACACATTTTTAATATTTATCAAATTTAATATATAGAAAAGTATTCTTATGTTTATTTATTAATATTGATCTATGAAACTTTCACTCACTTATAAATCTTTCAATTATTTATTTTTTTGCTTCGAATAAATGACGTGAAAGAATAGTCGTTATATGAAATAAGACAACAATGAATTCGATTCAAAACATAATGAATAATGTTCACACCATGTCATTTATTAATTTGTGAAAAAAAACTATATTCATTTCAGCATGTCTCAAAGATTCATACCATGATAATAATCTATAAAAATAACAATTTTGTAAATCGAATTCTCGCGAGTCAATATGAGCAACTAAAAAAATCTTTTAAATATATAAAAAAAAGTAACTATAATTCATAATTTATAATAGAATGGAATCTGTTTTTTTTTCTGATAAATATTTGATCAATAGACAAAGTTTTTCATATAACCGGAACTAGATCTTTTCCGATGTATTGCTAGATTCTTTTTTTTGACAATTGAATAGTTGCCATGATTGGATAATATTGTCCTCCCATGAAATTTTTTCAATTTAAAGTTTGTTATTGATTATTCGAATTTGAGCAGAATCTCTTTTCTTATATTTTATAATCAAGAAAAAAATTCATTATATTCTAAGTGCATTAATGCATTATTCAACAGACCTAATGTCAATGTCGGAATAAATAAATGAATAAAAACAGTAATTTGCAGTACTCACAGTAGGAGAAACATTACAATGTATTTTTCTTTGACAATCTATAAGACACGACCAATCATCTGCGTAAAATATTATTTTCTGACATTCTGATGTTGAGTAAAGAAAATTATGTTTCTATTCTATGAAATTATGTTGATTTTTTACCGAAGCCTTTTTCACTTGTTTCCATAGAGATGATCAATATTAAAATGAATTCCTCTTACATATTATAAGAGAAAAAAAAGCTTTATGACAGAATCTTTTGTAATTTTATATGAAATTTGATAAATTTTCGAATAGCTTATCTCGTTTTTATATCTTAATTTCTATTTCTTTTATAAAAAATTTTCATAAGAAACTTTCTAAATTTCATCACTCAAGTATAAATGTTTCTGAGAATATTAATATAACATCTCACGACGGAAGTTCTCCACTTGATAAATTGGTTTGAAGTCGAGACTGTGTGCATTATATAGATCGAGATAAGTTCTAAGAACTCTGAAAAGAGTTTCTGGCTTTAGCTTATGGCTGCGGAAATACTGCACTTTTACTGTACTTCTAAAATGAATGCTGTTACTTCAGGAAAACTTATGTTTGCATGAGCGGTACAAAAGACACGCTACTACTACTATAGCTATATCTTAGGGTAGGAATAGTAACAATATCTGAAACATTCACAAAAAAAACCTATTCTCGTTAAAGCTTGTCTCTATGCAGAGTTTCAAATTGAAATTAAAAAATTAGTTCTTCTGGAGAAATAAGGTGTTCAGGTAAAAAACAGCACAAAATGAATGAAAATGTAAAGACAATTTCTATTTGTCAAATTGTAAGCCAAATACGAAATAAAACGTCATTGTGACAAAAATCAACGAGTATAGTCGAGTTTAAATCATTATTGAGCGGCATGCACTATAGGAAATTTTGAAAGTTAAAGAAAAGAAAAGAGTTTATCAACAAAATTCTTTATCTTTCATGTAAAAAGCACAGAAAAAAATTATGTTACCGAGATGATGAAAAACAATAAAGTTCAAAACGACGAGTTTATTGGCAATGAAGCGTCTTAGTAACGCACCTACTTTCACAGTTCCATTTCTAAGCTAAGTGCAATTCATTAGTGTATCCAATATTGAAGAGATTATAATAACAGATATGTTCATTTTCCAGATGCGTAATTCTGCTAAGACAACTCTCATCCAATCTCGGACGATTCATCAACATGAGGGAGTCGCTTATCGATATTGATGTGTGGCGCCCTCGAAAAACATGTCTTCATCTACAATTGGTTATCATTCGACATAGTGAAAAAGAAAGAAAAAAGGCAAAATGTTTTTTTTCTTCTATTGAATTCAATAATGGAACAGCCACAACAAAGGTTAACTCGTCAGACAAAAGAAAATTTATCATCAACATCATCATCTTCTCGTGTTCTTGATGCATCAACTCGTGCACGTCGTACACAAAAATTTCTTGAATCACTTGAACAAGATAATTTTCATGATGATCCAACAGAACCATCATCATCATTCGATTCAACATTAACTCAAGAACAAATAGCCAAAAGTCTTAGTAATACATCTGCATTTGGTTATAGTCGTCATTCAAAAGGATTAATTCTTGAATCTGATGAACCAATTACCACAACACCGAATTCATCGAATAAACGTCGTAAAATACAATTTAAATATGATGTATTTAAAACACGTTTTCGTAAAAATTTACAAACATTATTAGATGAAGAATTAGGTTCTAATGGTGAAAAATCGACTGAAGAAAAAAATTATTTTACTATTGTAGCTAAACCATCAAAATATCCATCTTTAAAAATTTGTTCTGTATGTGGTTTTTTATCTCAATATACATGTCAAATATGTGGAAGTCTTTATTGTTCATTAAAATGTCTTGATATACATAAAGATACACGATGTTTAAAATATACTGCTTAAAAACAAAAACAAATTTATTTTTCTTTTTTGCAGATATAATGACACATACAATTCTTCTTCTTCAATCAACAAGTAAACTTGATTCACGTACTTATTCTGATTATGAATCTGTCGATGAATGTCTTGATGGTAATATATTGAATAATTTATTTCTTGGAATTTATATTTAAATTTTTTTTTTATTTAGGAATATGTAAAGTATTTGAAGAACATTTAAAAAAACGTAATCCAACATCACCATCTATAACATATGATATATCTGAATTATTTGAATTTATTGATGAAATATCGGATTTAAGTTGTTTAGTTTTTCAAAAACAAACAGGACAATATAAACCACATAATAAAGAATGGATTAAACAAGAAATATTTCAATTATTACGTAAACAAGCTGCTGGAAAATAAAAAAAAGAGAACAAAAACACAAACATTTTTAATACATGGGAATAAAGACATTATTCATTTTCTGTATGTGTATGCAGATTTCGTTTGTTTTTCTTCATTGTTTATTGATATCTACATTTAATCATGAATATATTAAAGTTCAACGATATAGATAAATATGAATTATTTAACTAATAAAGTTTTCGGGGTTATATTGAAATTAAAAAAAACTTCATTTTTGAAAGATTTTTTTCGAGTTGGAATGTCACAGATGCAGCTTTTGAACTCTAACACTTGCAATTTCACCTTACCAATCGAATATTAAAATTAAAATAAATAAAAATCATTCAAAATATCTTAGTTCGATTCTTGATTTATTGAAGACTTATTAGTAACGTTACACTGAAAGTAATAAAGAGCTTCTTTTTTTTTTCATTAGGCATTGAAAGCACTCATCAGAATTGTATATCATCTGTCATGAGTCATATCTTTTGAGGAAAACTAAAGATTAACTAAAATATTTTATATTAATTACTCGTCAGTCGATTTGTTTGAGTGATCTTTATTTGTTGGTGGAGGTGTAAGCCATCCAGCTACGCCGGCGCCACGGAATCGGAGATAGTTTTAAGAATTTTTTAGCCGCCGCCGCCACGAACGAAAATTTTTGATAATAGTATGATGCGCCGCCGCCACTGACATTTTTAGGGGGGGGGGGGGGGAAACGTTTTGTTTTTTGTTTTTTTTGGTTGTCAAAGCCGCCGTTGGTGCAGAAAAACATAAAGTATAGTAGCCGCCACCGCTATGGAAAAAAATGTTTACAATTAAAGCCACCGCTGCCATGGAAAAAAATTGGACCATTAAAACAGCCGTCGTCGTTTGACCCTTCGGCTTACACCTCTATTTGTTGGCAATTGAACATGGCGCATAAAAGTTTTGAGTAGCTCATTCCTGATTTTTTAGAGACTCATACAACAACAGCACAATGGACCTTGTTTTTTTTCAAATACAGATTTTACAATGAATAAGGTTTGTATAGGGAAAATATTATACAAGATAGATGGATCGACATAAGAAATGTTTAGATTAATTATGTTTAAAAGATTTGTTTTTAAGTAGAAATGTTTATTGTTATTGTATTGATCAAATAGTTAATATATTGATCCTTGATGGACAGGAAGAAATTAATCGATAATAGAATATGGCAAGTTGAACAACAAGATATTATTATCGACTGTATATTAGAAAGTCTTTGAGTATAGTTTTAGTAATATATAAGATATGAATCAATGATTCTTTTTTGTATAAAATCAAGAAAGTATAAATCTTTCCTATTTCGAAATAAAATTGAAAATCTCCTAATTTCAATTATCTCGTGTTCTTTTTTCAGGCTTTTTACAGTAGATCACATGTGAATATCAAAGTTATAAACTTCACTTGATATCTCATTTCTGAATCATTTGCTTTCGAATGTGAACGAAGAGCAGAGTGACACCTAAAGCTAGACCCACATTCTTCTTTACCCACTTTATCGACAATTCGTCAATATTCGCAGTCTAAGCTATGAAAAAGTTCGAAGAATATAAATTTTTTCGTTATGAGTCAACAACAGAAACACGTGATTCTGTAATGATAATTTAATCTATACTGTTTTTAAAAAGTAATAAAGGATGTAAAACAAATTTTGGCACTGTCATATAATATTGTTTTCTCACATGTTTGTGTATTGGTCGAGGTTGATATTTAGAGTACATGTACTAGATGTCTAGACCTACTCTACGATAGAATTTTGGTTCCGCTCGAAAGATGATTCACAAAACGCATTTGTTTTAAATCAATAAAAAAAAAAGTCATTCATTAATGTTTATCTAATTATTTTCCACCTTAATCTATCACTTGTTTCAGTCGATTAATTATTTTTTCTACTATTTGCTAGCATTTTGTTGTTGTAAGCATTCTCTAACGTTGTACTATTTAGTTTTCTAATTCGAATTTGTTGTCAAATTGTTCACTTTTCTCTTAGTTTTTTCTTAATTTACACCCCATGCATTCTTCATTGGTCAAATTTCACATCATCTAGTATACATAACATTATAAATGTTTTTGAAGAACTATTTTCTTCCCTACATGTAATGATTCAAAAAGATTATAAGCCTCTTGATACACAAAGAATATCCGTGTAAGCTCGTCGATTCGATAGTTTTTTCTTGATAATAAACGAAGCTTAGATAGAAGTAACTGAAAATTATATATTTACATATATGCTTTTTTCAATAATATCTGCTTCATGAATGATGTTCGATTTGAACAGCACGTCAACAAGTATAATGAAAATAATTGCTTCAAAATCCTCTTAATTACAGGCAATATGAATAGCTTAAAATCAGATAGAATATACGATCATTTTTTTTTTTTTATATTTATTTTACTGTGCCATGTTATACCCGGTTCACAGTTAGGGAAATATAACCATAAAAAAGGAGACTAGGACATAGACATGAATAACAGATATAAAAACGTCAACCATATAAAGGAAAGAAAAAGAAAAAAAAAATAGGAAAGAGCGAAAACCAACACTATATATCACACTACCCTAGAGGAAATACATATTGACAACAATAAAAGAGAAAAAAAACAACAACATATATTCAAGCATAGCTGGTTCAGAAATGAGTAGAGGTTGTATAGAATATACGATCATGAATCAATATAACTGATTTCTGTGCAATAAAAAATAAACTTTCCAAATTCAACAGATATATATATATCATATATCATTATATAATCACATTAGCATTATCAACCCGTCTTATCTATGAACAGCTATTTATTATAAGTTTCAGACAACTTTAAGAATGTGCAAGTTATATGTTCTTAGTTTGATGAAGATAACTGTTTCGTACTTGTCTAAACTGATTTTTTCATTACTTACTGTAGTACTGCTACTCATATTTTAGGTTTACATTACACTTTTCTACAAGATCATCGACATTAAAAGTCGGTTTTTTGTTTATCATTATATGAAAAAAAAACTACTTTCTGTCTATTTTAACGGCAAACAGCACGATGTTTTTGAATTTTTTTTTGATCTGACGCATTGATGTCAAGTCCATATTTATTTTTTGATCTAAATAAAATCATAAACGAACTCATTGACAAAATAAATTGTCTTTTTTTGATTGATTACAAGAATTTTTATGGCTTTCGTTTTTCTTTCACACTTCTATATAATCGTTGACAAACTCGTACTAAATGGTAGCGTAAAAGTATTCTCTTTTCTGAAAATACGCGTCAATCAAAAAGGAAACGTTTCTCTAGCGAAAGCAATTAGAAAACAGAAGCATCCAGCAGTGAAGTGTGCGACGATTAACAAAATGAGATCTTGATTATATGTAATCGAGCTTGCAAACCTCGAATATTCTAGTAAAAATGTGGCAATAATCTGTAGTAGGAGACGGAGTTGAATTGATAAGTGATCTTTAACAAATTTAATCAAAGGTAAATTGCGCATCACGTGCTTAGTCATTGTCAGATGATAATGTTGCATAGTGTGGCATGGTGTTGCATATTTGAATTTGTGTTTCCATTTTGACCACTCAATGCCGTAAGAGTAATAGTTTTCTCGTTTTTGTAAACAAAAATATCTATCTTATATCTTGAAAACACAACTCCGATTTTGTGCGATACAGCAAACATGATGTGAAGCTCATCATTCCTTTCGTAGAAGAAATCTACTTCAAAGAACATGGTGAAGTCGATAATCGGTCTTAATTTTTGTATGTCTATGAACGCTTTCGCTCGAAATGAAAGTAGCATTCTGGTGAAACGAGGTGTACGAAATTTCTAGAGATAGCTTATTACGCTAGAAAATTTCGAATAAAACACATTTAGAAATCAACTGTCTTACATTGTTTCTTTTATTGTATAGAAATCTTACGGACAGAAATTGTATTAGTCAATTGACTTCAATATTCTTCGATTTCTATCTGCAAATGTTTTCTTGCGATCTTATTATTCCTTTTAGAAATGTACGACCGTTGGATCATTATTTTTTCCTTTGACTGTTATTTCGCGTATTCTAGAAGTTTGAGATTGAAGTATATATTCTTCACGTCGACGAACCAATATATTTATAGCACTATATTCAATCACTTCTTGATCTTTCATTGATGCTAGTAAACCACGATGTCGACCCATGAGCATAGTTGCAATAAGTATGACTTTACTTCCAGTAGAAAGAACAGAGGCAAAGCTTGTTGTTTTATTGGGATAGCCTAGAGACATACCAACTCCACCAAAGGCAGAGATAATCTCAAAGATAATTTTTGAAAGTGTTATATGTGGATCCACTGGTGCCATTCGACGGTATTCAATAGCACAAATAAGGAAAATAAAGACAAATAACCAAGTTCTTGTCAATATGAAAAAGTCAAATGTATGTTTGGCTAGTGCTCTAATAAAATGAATGAGAAATAAACGTAAACGTAGAACTTTAATACGTTTGGAGCGTTTTGGAATGCTTTTCTCATCATCAACATTTTTCGAAAATTCTTTTCTTGCAAGTTCTTTAGTAAGGAGACTTTGTCGACGTAAAAAACTTTTCATTTTTTTGAAGAGCGAAGCGTCTGTAGTTGTGGTTGGTGCAACCGACATTGCACGTTGTAACATCAATGGAAGTGACTTGGACATGTTTCTTTGGTTATTGTTTGTTTCAGCATCGACTTCTGCTTGAGCTTCTAGAGTCAACCAATATATTTCAAATGGTGATTCATCAAGTGCACACAACATTTGTGGTTTAGTAGCCATCAATAATAAATAGACGAGAACTGTTGCTGTCGCAAACAAACTGATATCGAACGATTGAAAACCACAAAATCGTAAATTTACTGTTTGAAAAATAAAAATAATTAAACGTATACCAGGACTATATTGTTGTAAGTCTTTGCTGCCTAAATCGAGTATGAGTGAAATACCTATACCCATTGAATAGAGTATGATGGTAACAAAAAAGTAGATCCGAGTTTGTAGTGTAGGATATAGAAGAGTAGATAGATGGTGATTGTTCAGAAGAATATAATCGAAAATTACTTTATGACGCCAAGGAGCAAGTCGACGTGATAGAAAAACAACATTACGCAGAAGAATCGGGAAGAAAGATGAGCCACTCATCACCAACTAAAAACAATAGACGATAGTAAAAATATGATAGCGCATACAAACAAGGCATTACTAGAACTAGGACGATATTGAGAAAAACATCATCAACAAAGCGTGTAAGGCTTGTTGAGAAGGGTGTTAAGCCATTTTGATTGACACTGAAAAGGGTCAGCATACCTGATACATACCATGGATTGAGAGTGACGTTGTTCTGCATTAGATATTTTGAACTATCCTGTGTCTGAAGCCATGCACCAATAGCGATGAAACCAATGATATATATAGTCAAATAAAGACTCAGTATGAGCACGATACACATGATATATGCACGATATCGAAGTTCTAATGGTGTTGGCAATCGTAATAATTCAATACGAATATGTGGTGGTAAATTTTGATCCGATCGATGATTTGACATTTCCAATTCATCATCATTTTCTTTGTCATACTTTTCATTATCGTCATCAACATTGGTACCTTGAGTAGTTTTGTGAGTTTGAGCTTTAATTATGAGTGCTGGCAGTGTACTCATTGCAAAACCTGATATAAATGCAAAACTCATCATGACAAGTTGTGATGCATGAGAGAGCTGAGCAAAATCTATAGTAGTCAAACCACAACTACATATGGTTGAGACAGTCGTAAACCAAGCATCAAGATAAGTTACGACCATATATTTATTTCGATAAGATGAATAATTTTCAATCAAAAAAATGATGAGACCACCGAAGAACCCATTGAAAATATAAGTGATTAGATGAATGTAGAAATAATGACTCATTTTCCAGTGATAGTGTCCAAACAGAGACTTTTTCGGTGTTGAAACGCTTTTATGTGTTGTTTGATCTTCAACATTGCTAATTAAATTGTTTGCTACCGTCGCATTAGACGGATGGCGAGAACTGCGTACATTATTAAGTGGCGTACGATTTAAGCTAGTATTGTCAGTATCGAAAAGTTCAAAGCCTTCGGTAAAGGCTATTAGCGCTTCAGCAGCAAGACGAGAATTGCGTCTATCACGTTGGTAATCTCTTGTTGACAGTGGCATTGATTACGTTGTTGAGCTATAAGTACAGATATCTACGAATATATGCATGAGTTTTTTAACAATCTTACTGATCAGAGGCAATCAACGAAGAAATCGATAGGACAATAGAAAACTCATATGATATCTGTTTTGTAGCAGGATGAATTATGTTTGGGTTAGGCAACAATTAAGATAGAAGTGGAAGAGATTCTAGGAAACAAGAATAATTTTTTCAGAGGGAAAATTTTTGTTCCCAGTTTGAAAAACTCACAGTGAACTGCCAATTGATAAGATATTAGTATTAACTAATTCCACTTTCTTTGCATTATCCATAGAAAATTCGTGAGAACAAAAGTTAGGATATTCTGATTTAGGATTCAACGTCATGCATGTTGCCCATACGAGTTATTGCTAAAACTCAAATGCTCATATGATGAATAAACAAGTAATTGAAGTCAACGATTTGCCAATTATAAGTAGCGATATATGATAAAAACAATATGGATCGTTACTTATGTGTATCTTTGTTCGATGTGGGGTAGTATAAGTTCCATCCACTTCAAATAGTGTGGATGTGAGTGATTATGGATGCTGTCAGGGACTTAGATGAAGAGAAGAACCAAGTCCACCGCCAACACACTTCTCCATACAACCACACCCCATACTTTACATCCTTGCGAATGTGAAGTGTCTCTGTAGTTCTTCAATAATGCAAAACAATTTCTGTCACTTCTTTATGCATCTTTGATATTTTCTTCGTTTCTTTTTCTATGCATTCTTCTTTTTCCTCCAACTGTAGCTATGCTTCTTGTCTCATTTTTTCAGTGGGTAATCAATGTTTGTTAATTTTGAGTGTGGGTACAACTGTAGGTGTTACTCCTTTTTTGCGCCTACATACACATTTATATGAGCCAAGCCCAAAACTCACACAGACATCCACACGCTTTTTAATTCATTTCAGCATTTTGTTATTTAGAGACGAATAAATCGACATCCGATCAATGTTGCTTATTTTTACACGATATTGTTCATCTGAATAATAAGAACTACTCATAATATAAACACTTACTCTTACATGTTTGGTACAGAAATCAAACAAATCTTAACTACTGTCAAGGGTAGACTAGAAATAACAATGAAATTTTTCAATGAAACAGTATATATAGACTATTAGAGATAAATGAACAAGTAGAATTCTCTCTTTTTGAACGCAAATGTTCAGCTGTATCATCTTTGATGAAATTTTTCTAATGAACCTCGGCGTTAACGCTAAGAATTCTCGCAGAGTTCTCAATACGCAACCTAAATTTAACCAGTAACTTAATAATCATGGTCTCTAATACGAGCAAAGTTACCAAGATTCCATGAAAGACTATTTGGCCAATCTGTCGAGGTCTTCATTTCTACGATAGTTTTAAGAAAATGTTTTTTATTATATGCTGATGTATAAAGGTAAGAAACTGGATTCGAACTCACTCGCTATATCATAACAGATATTTTAGTATTCTCCTCTTTTATTTCATGTGAAACTACACTGAAAACATTGGTATTCTTAATGAAATCATCTGGTTTCAAGAAATCTTACTACGTTTTTAACGTACTATACGAATGTACAAAATCTGAACAAAGCTACGTCATTTAATCGGCATGATATAAAAATTTTCTAAATTTCTGCTGCCAAAAAAGTGTCTTACTACACATCTTAAAATACATCGTAGACCGAATATTTCATACTAAACTGTTGTCATTTCATGTTTCCTTCATAACAGAAAAAAAATGTTCATTAATCAGAAAGTTTACCGACTAGAACACATTTCTTCGTTTACCTATTTATTATTCAATTTGTCATCACGTTTCGTCATTTTATTCCTATTATTTTTTGGACTTCATACTTTTCTATACGTAGCGTTTATTCGAAGCAATGCTGAACACTCTACTAATGTTACAATCAAAATTCCTTCGCTCAATCTTTGGTATCTTCGACATGCTCTTGAAGTAGACGTCGTATCTGTTTGCTCAACAACTTTTTGTGTTCATGTTTCATAGATCACAATTGTTATAAACTTTTTTTTAATAACATTTGCGATGTTTAATGTATCAAAGTATTGATATTGTGCATTACTGACCTTGATTGATATAATAGAATGACTTTTCAATGGATAGATTAATGATGTGGATGTAATTATTTTCCTATTACTTTACGTTTTTAATTCTTCTGATAGTTCGAAACAATGGGACATTTGTTATTTGTTTTTTTCAATATCTATAGACAAGGTCGGACGAATAAATGGAATGAGCTTAGATGAAGGATCATATGTATAGATAAAGGAGATTAAACATGAACATAAGGATTTATAAATAGATATAGGGACTTTAATATAAGTATTAACAAGGTTAATATACACTGGCTAGTATTCTAGTAAACGTCCTATACAAGTTCTCCTACCAAATCTCATTGATACGAAATTTTACGAAGGTTTTGAATTGTTTTCAACTGTCAGAATCTTTTTTAGGCTGTAGACCATATCTTTTTTTCCAGTTTACGATAGGTGTGATTATGAAGTCTCAGTGACAGTACAAATAATTCTATCCTTTTTAATTTTTTAATCAATTAGAATGTAAGCAGAACAGCTTTTATTTTTGTACTTATCGTCTATTTACCAGATATTTCGAGGTGAAACATTAAGAGCGCGAAAGGAAAGACGGCATAACTACTTACGACATGCGTATCCCTACCTTGAAGACACATTAAGTGATATTGTAATATGCGCGAGTGTCTTTACATTTTTTATGTTCACATTCTAATTATGTATGCATGCGTTGAGTATATTTTTTGTGATAAAATCAGAAATAAACATACGTGTTGTCGCTAATGAAAATCAGTATTAATTGCATTTTCGCTGTGCTCAAGGACTCATCCTCCATCAAAAATATAGACTAGAAATACGCCAAAGTAAAACCATCAGTTTGAGTTGATTGATGTTAAATTTTTTTCATTTACTGGTCTTTCAAATAATGGAGACTTTTCATGACTAGGTTGTGGATGTAAGTGTGTGTTTAGTAGAGGCTATGGATGCTGCAGTCGAAATCGGTTTACTTGTGAACGTCGGTCTGAATGTAAGTATGCTTTTGTACAAGAAGACAAAGTCAACATCAACACTACTGCCATCAATATTCCCAAAGTCATATCCAGCAATCACAGTTCATATTCACACTCACAATCACATTCAAAACCTCAGCCACAGCCACACCAACAACTAAATTCGTACTCTATCATAGACTGAAAATTCTTGGATGCTTTTTCTATGATATACTGGAATCACAATGATGAAAACTGGGTCCAATTGTCGCCCTTGTTTTCTAAAATTCTATGTTCGATCAAGCTAAACATTTTTTTAGAGGCACTAGACAGTGCTTGACATGAATATCTCTTTTTGGTTTCTTTTTACTTTTGTTCTTCGAATGAAAAAGCCAAAATATCGAAAAGTACCCTCAAAAGCGCATGTCTTTTTTGAATAGAGCTTATTTGTAAGAGTTATCAAAAATCAGCAAAGCAATATCGTTGTAAACAACAAGAAAGTACCCGCTTCACACAGTATATAGTATAATATGAAAGCAGTTTCAACTCGATCTGATGTACTGGACCCTGAGAAAAGGAAGCGTTTCTGCACTTTTTTTTATGAAAAACGTTGGTTTCAGAAAAACGCGAAACAATATACGGTTTTTGTTATTTCCGTTACATAAATTTGATTTCTTGTCGAATTTTTTTAGGTTTAAAGACAATTTTTCGATCTCAAAGTTTTCTCAGTAGATGCGAGTACTTCAGACTGTACAATGATCATAAGAAGCTAAAAAGTAAAAAAAAAAGAAATTTTACGTCGCAAAAGAGAAGTAATTTTTAATCTAGCAGGAATTTAGCTGAAAATGTTGTAATTTTTATGCTTTTCATAAATTTAGTAAATCATCCTCTGGTGGAAACATCAAGAGCGCAAGAGAAAAAACAAGGATACACTATGAGATACTACATGCACATGACTTTCCTAAAAACTCGCATGATTAAAAATCTAATCAACACGTGTTCGTGTTCTTTTTCTCTGCTCGCATTGTAATGATGCATGATAGCATTGAGAACATATCTTGCGATTCAATCAGAGAGAAATATATAGGTTGCCGGTAACTCAAACCAGTTATTATGCTGCATTCACTCTACTTAGTGACGAATTGTCCAACGAAAACAGCACATGTGCAGACTAAACATGTGTCCAAGAGGTGAATAGAGGAACCCAGCGAAATCAAGGATTCCTAAGAAGTTCCAGGGAATGTTTCGAAATTTAGTGGAATAATGATGAATTCTCGAGAGATCTCGAAGTCTTAAGTCCTTAGGAACCATCACACGAAAGAGATGACGTAAATAAGGGTCATGAGCTCAATTGATGCCACGCATTTCAATGAAATTTTGCCCTCCAAAAATTGTCTCTTCTAAAACTGTTTCCCTATTAAGATATTGATATCACAATAATTGCATCCTGAGGTAAAACATGAAGATAACCAATGCAGTGCACATTCATTGCGTATTTCCTCATTTTTCAATAACAGTATTTTTAGTCATGAAAGCTTATGAATATATATTAACGTAGGTACCCTATATACTGGCAAACTTGAAGGCACCGTTCGGCATGTTAAGCAGTATAGAGGTATTTGAAAGCTCTCAGATATACCCTCTACCTTGTGACCATTTCGAAAATTAATAAATATAATAATCTTATTACTTATTATCAGCTATAACTAATAACAATGGCAAAATAACAAAGTAATAAAGAAGTAATAAAAAAATACTCAACTAAGATAGCAGAAATACTTTTAATCATCGATGAGATTTCTACTTCCACACTAAGGTATTATGACAACGTTAGATTTGATTTTTCCAACATAGCGTGATCTCAATTTTTATGTATCATCGATAGAAGTAGTATACTTCCTGAATTGTGGAGACCTAAGTGAACTGAAATAATACTGCACTGAAAAGCAGAACATTAACTTAGTTATGTAATGAGATATCGTTCATGTAAACTAAAAAAATACTCGTCTCTTTGTTTGTTGGTTTATACGATTTTTATTAATAACATTAGTGCATACTAGTATCATATGTTATAAATTCCAATAAAATGACAGCTTGTCTTACAAGCAAAATCATTACATAAAAAGGGATTGATGTTTTAGTTTAATTACTCTCCATAGTATAACATATTTTTTCTTGCAGAAGATGGTCATTATGCAAAAACTAAAATTCATTCTTCTTTCTATTCGCTAATTAAAATAAATTACGTTTATTTTCTTTTTAAACACACATTCAATGTTTATTTTCATAACTTTTCTTTAATAAAAAGAACAATAAAAATGTAACCTTGTCGATGTTCATAGAAAATCTGACGAACTTACACAACCGAAAACAATCTTATAATGTTTGATAAATGAAGAAAGATACAATTCAATACACTTAACTTAACCATTTAATTACATTACTATCTCGTGATATAATGGTATACGAAAGATTAGTAGATCATAGAGAAGATCTTTCTTTCCTCTGTATATAATTACTCCAACTAAATGATACGTCAGGAGTTATGTTTGTGCCTGTTGAAAAGCAAAATTGTCGAACAAAAGAAATTAATATAGACATTTTGCGTTGATTCAAGTTTCAACACGACTCAAACTTTTGGTTTGTAGCTCCAATCGTCGCATAATAATCTAATTCTTATTCTATTGTCTATACCATTGATTTATGATGTTTCTATGTACTGATGACTCTTCTACAAAACAAATTCCTGATAAACAATTCGTTGGTTTTTTTCTTACGACCTTTCGATGATACCATAGATTGTTCAACATTATTTGACGAAAGTATAACACTAACTATGGTGTTATCCGTGACGTACATTTTTTCCATCGAACAATTTCACAATATTCTCGAATAAATATTGTTTCCGTATTTTTCAATTCTGATACGCAAGATACCAGTATACATATGGATATAAAAAAGAAGAAATCTGAAATAATGAGAAAAATAGTAAAATCAAATAAACAACATCAGATTAAATTTACTGGTGTTAAATGCTTTTGTTCTTCTGTCATTTTGTCTTCGATATATAATTTAATTTTTTTCAAGAATTAGTGTTGTAAAATATTTTCCAAATGATAGTTTTCTTGATGAGTTGGTAAAAGTTTTTAATGCAAAAAGAGTTACCTTACTTCGTGCAATTGTTTCATAGTTACGATTAGACAATGCATATGTACCATTGTAAGATGGGTCAAGTACTTTTTTCATACTAATAAGCTACTCTCAATGTTAAGAACGTTATGTTAACGACGTAAGATGATCGTATTTGTTTTTTTTTTAAATTGATAATTTTTCAGGGAGTATTTGTAATTTCAGTAATAATATGGCAATATTCAACAAACTTTGTTACTATAATACATGTTGTGTTTGATCTAAAATGAAAATCAAGTACAAGTCCACCACTTACAATACTCTTATCCACTTTTGCTTGTTTGAGAACATATACTCATTAATTAAATGAAATTTTGGAACTAATATGTTTAAACAATGACTACGATCTAGGAACACCAAATACTATGTTGCCAACAGCTGCATCACTCGTAATTGGATTTTCAAATATTTGTTCATCAACAAAATCATTTAATTTCTCATGAAATTCTAATTGTTCTTTTTCTTCATCACTTGAATCATCGTTGGCCGATTCTAGTTTTGATGCTTCATCATTATCTAATGAATCATTTGTATCTGTTATAACCTGTGTGTAGAAAGTCTGTGCACAAAATTCTTTTTAGCTTTTTATTTCAACAAATCAGTTTTATTGTTTATTTTTAATATCAATAAGTAGTACGAACAATAATGTTTCTAATGTCAAGAAGAGCAAGCTCTTTAAGGTCCTTTATCTGCAATTTTACAAAGTTGCTTCCGTATACCTGAAAACATGGATTGTATAATTTTCATATTAATTTCTTTTAATTTTTTAATAATTCGTCTATTCAGTTGATCAATTGTTTTTGCCTCCCAGCCTTCTTCATACACCATATCATTCAATATTGGCCACAAAGTTTCGATCGGACGTGATTGTGGACAGTTTTGAGGATTCGATTCTTTATGTACCATTTGTACTTCATTTTCATCCAGATATTCCATCACTTTGTGGTTGTGATAACTTGTAGCTAGATCAGGCCAAAACAATACTTTTTCTGGGATATGATAGCTCTGAATAAATTTCGCCAAATCTGCAACAATATAATCCCCTAAAATATGTTTCTTGGTTAATAGCTTGTCTTTGCTTGGCAAAAATGACTTTGAAACGCCATTTTGAGATACAGCAACCCAAACTAATATTTTTGACTCAAATTTTTTGAGTTCTTATAAATTTTATTTGTGGTGATATAGTACTTCCCATATGTTTCATTACGATCAAACTGCGATCGCACTGTGACCCGTAATTGCGAAAAATTGTGACGCAGCTACGCGTAACTGCCAATTTGTTGTCGTAACTGCGCGCAACGACGATATTTTTTTCGCAGTTACGCGTAACTGCGTCGCAGTCGAATACATTGATTTTTTACTGCGATTAATGCGCCGCAGTTATGATCAAAAAAGTGGCGACATGGATTGTATCCGATGTATAAAAACCACGATTACTTGGTACAGATTCATTGTGCAACATAAAATATTTTTCATCGTTCATAAACAACTCAAAATCCCCTTTTAATAATCAGCGATATGAACGGCACGCCCGAGTTGGAACTTCTTCAAGTTGTTTATCAGTATGTCTTGGCGTTCTTTTTTTCTTATGATACCTTATACCCATAGCTTTCAAATGATTTGAAATTGTTTTGAAACTAACTGTAAATTTTGAAGATAATCGACGTAAAGAAATACCGATCTTATTATTCACGAGACGTTTTAGCCCTGTTAATTGACCTGTTGATAATTTTTTCGGACGACCAGACCTGTGTTCGTCAATAATAGCACCAGAATCGTCATGCTTCTTGATAATATAATATATCGTTCGACGTGGTACTTTCTGTTGTAAAAAATGATTCACGGTAATTTTCTTTTGTCTGTTCACCACATTGATATAATGTTGTACAATTCGAGTTTTTACGCAATCTCTTTCAAAACAAATCATATCTATAAAACAAAACAATTATATAACACTTTTTATATCAAATTAAGGCTTTTCGAATGCGCTATTAGTTGATACAAGAAAACTAGAAAAACAACCAGTCCTATATGAGAAACTTGTATAAAAAATTTGTGCAAAGACTTTTTACACACAGGTTATCTGAGTCAAATATACCATCAGTAAGTTGAATCTTTTCTGCATGTATCAATGTTTGTTCTTCTTCATTAGTTGATATTGTTGTGCCGACATCACTTGCTGTTGTATCCAACCACATTCGTGAAGGAAAAAACTAAAATAGAGCAGATTATACATGAAATTAAGGAACCAAGGATGAGTTTACTTCCTTACTACAGGTTTCTGTGTTTTTCCATAAACGTAACACTTGAGGAATGATTTAATTATTATTTTGACAATAACATGTGATTCGGACATTGAACTCATCATTTCTAGTAGCTTTTTTAATGTTTGATCCGTTGTCAGTGGTTATCCAACGGATCTTGTGTCGCACTTGTAATCGATTGGCTTTATAATTAGCGTACTTTTTGATTTGAACAGCATCATGCGGTCCAATGAACTGTTAGAAACCAATTAAAATTTATGTATACCGATAATTTTTATCATAAAAATGTGCCGTTACAACTATGAATTGCGTGCAAGGAGAGTTTCACCATAAATCTGCTGTCAAAGAAATACCACGTAATTTCATATAATTTGATTAATATACGTCTTAAATTTTTCCGATAGTTGACGCACGTATGGTTCATGTAAACGCCGTGCAAGTGTATTTCTGCGTTATCCTATATATCCAGAAATCGTTACTGAAGCAAACTTTTTCATCTCTCCGCGGCGAAATTCGCTGAAAGGCCGACCGTCTCTTACTACGCATTCAATAGCAGCATTGTTTTAGGCTGAACGCCACATATATTGCTTCTTCACATAATAATCATCTTTGTATAGTTTAAATAAATATTGTTTCATGTTATAAGTTTCGCCGATAAGTTCTCTTAAATTTGAATCATGACAGTTGCACATTTTCTATTCGTAAATACATAGAACTTCTTAAGAAATATGTATATTTAAACACCGTAAATCAGAAAATGAAACTTTATTCTATTTGAGAAACTGCGTTTCGTTCATAAGTGAAAGACGGTTTTTCGACTGTAAAAATATTTAAATCCTAGGTTTTCCTTTTCGGCTTGATTAACAAGTTTTCATCATAGAAAAAGCAATTAAAATAGTTGAAAAAAGGCATACGGCTTAGTGAAGACGGCATTGATCAATATCATTACCACTATGTAAAAAAGAATTTTATGCTACATCACGAGATTCAGCAGACAAGCTTCGATCTTCTTCGGAACTTTCATCATCACTTTCAATTTGATCTTCATTATTATTAATCTGTAACAAATAATAGGGGCCTGTCGAAAATTTTTGTTGTTGCTGTTAAGCAGAAGATAAAATATTTTCTTGTAAATCTATGTCCATAAAATCATCATTATTTCTACTATTGGTAGTAATTTTTTTCTTGTATTAACATCATCACATATAATGAGTCGGTTTCGCGAACGATTATGTTCAGCTTTTTGAATAGAACTAAAACACGATAAGATTGATAAAATGGATCGTGTCTTCATTGAACAGGGGTAGTTCTTTTTTTCTGATCGTTCAAGTTTAATCTATATCTACTCCTACACCTTAGGCATCAGAGAAGACGTGAAAAAAAGAAGAAAGAACAACAAGCAGAAGAACAAAAAAGAACACCAAGAAGAGGATGCACATCGAAGACATATATGATTGGATGTTACAGTCTTATATCACAACTACCAGTTCGTATCGAAATTTTCTTATTATCATTTTATTTGAAGAATGATCAGATATCATAGAAAGAAAGCATTGTTTCTGCTATGCCTACATTTAAAAAAGAAAATTTCCTAAAGCTTACTAAGCGGCTTTAAAGTGTCACTGCTACTACTTTAAGACTATCCTAAGTAATATCAATGCCACTTCAACTATCCCACTATTCAACTTTTTAACTATTGAAGTATTTAGTTCAAGTGTTCAAATATGTAGCTTGCCGTCCACTGCCACAGAAACACTCACAAACTATCTTTCTCGCTGAACTAAAAGTTGCATAATTGAATATTTGAATTGAAAAGTTTAATCATTGGATTTAACTTTCAAGTGTGACATTACTGGATATTTGTACCACAGATACATGTCTTACTACTCATTGTATTCTGAAATTTTCAGTCGCAGACACCAAGAATTCATAGAGAAATTTGTAATATGAATTTTTCATAGCTCACAAAAGGTCGTAGTTCTTTATTGAAGTCAACGATGATATTTTAAAGCAGTTTATATCAATGTTTCTCTTATGAATATGATCTCTGAACAGTTCATATCAACTGGTCGAAAAAAAATTTTCTCGTGCAGAGTTGATAAAAAATACATCATTCGAAAGAGCTCAAAAAACTGAGTATGGGTATAATATTTTCTCGGAGGGGTACTCTCTAGTCCCAGCAAAATTTTTTAAAAAAAGATTTTCCAGCTAAAATAGCTGGATCCAGCTATTTTAGCTGGAAAATCTTTTTTTAAANTGTTGACTGAAATATTTTAAGGGTTTTATCTTAAAAGATCAGTACTTCATAAGCAAAAGTGAGACCTGTTTGTAGAGAAGAAAATCCTCAATCTCTTGAACATTAGGGCATCTGCAAAAGACAAAGAAGAGACAATTAATCGATGTTGTCGAACAAATATTTATTTGAGAAAAAAAACAATGAATAAAAGCAATGTTTTTCCATACAAGATTAATCTACACTACTGACCAAAACTATCCTCCCCCTCGGATCTAAATCACTATATGAGTTGTATATTTAAAAACAAGTATGCATATAGTTCTTAATGAATGGTGATCATTGACACCACCCTCATCCCCCATCTTCACGTTGCATTATCAGACACACTTAATATTATATTTTGTCTTTTTTTTCTTAGTTATCATTCAAATATCATCATCAACAAATCATCCATTGAGTAATATGGAAGATAACAATCAGATTTTGTTCTCTCTATATAAATTGTTGTTTTAATTATTGTTCGAAATTTTTCTCTGATATTGTTGTCTTGATCGGAGAGTATTGATTAAAATACAGAACACATAGAATTTTTGTTTTGAGAATCTAACAAACATCAATTAAATGGATGACTTGTCTATCTTAGTCTTTGATATCGCACGATACTATATTTATTCAAATTTTTGATTATAAAGAAAAGATTAAAATGTGATAAATTGCTGATAACGTGTTTTTTTTTTCAAGTACAGATATCTTCGTTGATATAAAAAAATGAAGAAATATATTAGTTCACTTATTATAAATAACTGTCAATGTGATGCGTTTTGAGAATTATTTTAATACAAATTTTATTTCTTCCATTCAGTATGTGCAACAAAATTTCTGATGACATTTTGTTCACTATTATTATTTGATCAATGTAGTATACTTTTTGATTTTGCGACACAACGTGATTTCAACCGATGATTTATAAAAAAAGAACTAAACCAATTTCAGCAAATAGTTGCTGGATCATTTAATTATTGTTGATCTATAATTCCTTTTCTAGCTGCTGTTCATATTGGAATTCTTCATCTAGAATAGAAACAATGAATAACTGGTGACTTTTCTTTACTAAGCATTCAACTGATAAAAGTACTAATGTAATGAATGATTAATATTATTTAAGTTCAATATACTTAGCATATATTATATTAAATGATTATTTTCTTCTAATAATTCAATAAAAATTACNTCCTTTTGATTTATTGAAACATATGCGCACTGTACACAATTATGAACTTTTTACTCGTCATTCAACGATAATTCGAAAAAACTTTGTTTATCAAAACATGGAATGGCTATGGAAGTGGACAGGCAATGAAATTCAATTAATTACAACTCTTAAAAAACTGAGAAACGTCGAGACGCTTCGCTGTTTGTGTGTCGGAATAAATGTAGGTCATCACTTTCATAAAGACATACATAAATGTTCTCATTGTTAATTTTTATTTGTATTGATCTTTGGTTTACAGAAGGGAAAAACAGTAGGGACTTCAGTCTTACGAAGTCGCTTAAAGTTTCATGAAGTGTCGTGAAGTCTTTAGAAGTCTTTGCAAAATTTGAAGTCTTAAAGTCAGCTATTTCCTCCATTGGGTTTACATTAATATTTTCCTTTTATATTTTAAGTTTTAAATAGAAAAAAAAATACAAAAAGTAAATAGATTATGTATCGTTTCAAATTTTAGAATCAACCAGAAATTGTCGTAATTCCAACATGTACTAATTTATGTCTTCATCTTCATTCGTTGACCTTTCAATTCCAACAACATGTTCCCTACCGGAGTGTAACACACTACTCACCATTGCAAATAATTCTGGATATATCACCTCATCTTTCCTATCTCAATGTGAGATGGAGAGATCTTTCTCATTGTTCTGGCAGGTATCCAATGATTACACATGTTCATCTCACCGTTTATGGATGGGAACGTAGAGATTTTAATGTAAATCGATTAAATATACTTATACCTAAAATGCATTACCTCGCTATTCGTGGGCAAGAACTGATAAGAGAAAAACAAATGGTTGATCTTGTATTGGAATTGCTGATCAATAAGGCTTATTTTCGTGAATTAATACTATTACAAATAAATAAAAATGGTAGAATCACACTTAAACAACATGTAAAAACAAGAACTAAAGAGGCAATTATAGCAAAGATCGATCGCCTACAAGACTCAACTATGACTCGAATTGAATTTTCTTACCATAACCAGCTGAGTATTTGGCTTTGCTAAGAGAACAATTTATTGTTGTTATGCTGTTTTCTCTTAGTCATTTTGTCGTTTTTTTTTGTAAGAATAAACTTGTTTAATTTGTTTTTCAAATAGATGTATCTGTTAGAACTTTTTAATTAAAAATACCACGAATCATCATTAAGTGAAGACTTCCAGATCGATAATAAAGAAATTTTTGATCGATTCAATCAATTCTATTTTGCAGAAGGGTAGTTTCATGGGTAGTTAAACACAGAATATTCAAAAAATTCTCTCTTTTACCAGACTTTATAGAGAGTTTTCCGCTAATCATTTTGGTATAAAAAAAGTTGTGAACTATATTAAGAAATGGTGATGCTGTAGTCAAAATACTAAAACAGTAAAATATCTTAAAATCTCATTTTTCGTGACAAAATTTCAGAAAAAGGCAATTCGATGATCTCAAAATGGATATATTTTGAAGAACTATAACAGAGTAGGTTTTGTCGAGAGAAGTTTGCTCTATAAAATTCTTGAGTCGGTTTCTGAAACACAATGAAGGAATATTGAATAAATCTTAATAGAACGTTGGATAGGAAATTTACTGTATAAAATAAGATTTTTGATAGAAATATTATATAGAATATTGTATTCGAATTTATTCAATATTCTTTCATTGTGTTGCAGAAACCAACTGAAGGATTTTATAGAGCAAACTTCTCTCAACAAAACCTACTCTGTTATGGTTCTTCAGAAGATATCAATTTTGTGATCATCGAATTGACTTTTTTTGAAATTTTATCAGGAAAAATGAGGTTTTAGGCTATTTTACTACATTTTAGTATTTTGACTATAGCATCGTTGGTGATCGATCAATTCGTCGCACGACAATTCGTCGCAATCAATTCGTCGCGATCAATTCGTCGCACGACAGTTCGTCGCCCGACAATTCGTCCCGAGCAATTCGTCGCAGAATATTTTCTTTCGTTCTGTTCGTCGAGAACAATATCGTTGCGATCAATATGTCGATATCGCTCTTAATTACTTTTTTTTATACCAAAATGATTAGCGGAAAACTCTCTATAAAGTCTGGTAAAAGAGAGAATTTTTTGAATATTCTGTGTTT
>CAJNSZ010000118.1:103880-259448 GCA_905329745.1 Rotaria sp. Silwood2
CCTAGAAAATAAAGTATGATATGAGAAAGTTTTTTTTCTTTTCAAATGGATAGAGATTAAAGTTGAATAAGTTAGAATAATAAACAGAGATAGAATTGATTCGGTTTTCAACCTTTTAAAAAAAATTAGCTCGGTCCGACAAGAAAAACACACGAACCGATCCCGTCTTTAATTATCAACGAAATTAAACTTTAAGATGTTATATTAATTTTCTTAATACAACCAACGATGAAAGGTGTTCATGTTGATCATAGAAACAATGAAGATTACAATTCGGAATATGAATCTAACACAAGCATGTCGACTATATACATTTTATAAGTTATTATATATGACTTTTCATTTATTTTCGGTACAGTTGTTATTCATTTTCATTAGACAATTAATATAGATTGATATGATTTTAGACAAATACATGGCAAGTCATGATATTTTTTACTAAACGTTTCCTTTCGTTGTAAGAACATTATTTTTTGAGAATACTATCGATACTCTCCAACATCAATTGAATTGAGCTGTAATGAACAAAGATTCATACAAATTTACCACAATATTTACAGGTATTTCTTTGTAGACATGAACGATTACAAAAGGAAGTAACCAATTCAAATACATAAGAACTCACTACGTAAAATCATCAATCCTTGATTAACACTTGGATTCATTCTTGTTCTAATTATGTTTCGCTTTGAATAAATGTATGATAAGATTAAATCACAAAAATAACTACTATGTTATTAGATATATCAGCAGACATCGATGAAATGATTCTTATCTCGTTTATAGTTTTATATTAATCTAAGTAGCTTATAAATGTATCATATCATTTGAACAATATTTTATCCAGATTTTCTAATTCAGAGAATCTATTCCAATGTATTCACCGAGACATTGACTCTAAATCCAGGATACAGTTTCCGATTGCGATTTTTTGAGATATTTTCTTTGGCCGAAAATGTCTTCGTATGAATCTCTGCCACAAACAGAGTTAAATTGTCAGAGATTCCCATGAGACTGAAGAAATTCTGCAGAAAGTTCAATATTTTTGGGAAAAGAAGCTCTCATCATTCCCTCCTTCTTCTAGATAAAACACCAAATTGCCAAAATGTTTCTTCGTTCCTCTAGTAACATATATATTCTATCAACTAAAATGATTGAAAAAAGTTTAATAAGTGAAATATTTTCGTTTTTTTTCTATAATGTTAAGCATCTAGCTCAAATGCAGATAATAATTTTAATAGTCAATGGATTTTTCTATCTAATGCATTCGATAGCCAAATTTCATAGATGAATTATGATCGCAAGGGTTTTTATAAAACCGAACACGATAGTTTCTAGCTCTAAGAAGACTTTTTTGGAGCTGTTTTTTAACAATTCTATCATAAAGAGCACAAAATATGAAGGATCGCCATATTTTCTACAACCTTCTAAAAAAGTTTCAATTTTTGACGGTTTTTCTGATGCCTTTAACATTTTAAGGGAAGAGCATAGAAAATGCGGCAATTCCTCATTTTCTTCAGAATTTTGTTCTCTTTACTAAAGCATTATTAAAAAATTACTTTAACAAAGTATTCTCAGACATGAACTTTTCTTTATCCGCTTTTTTTTAGAAATCTTGCCATCTTAGTTCATCTATGAAATCTTGCTATAGAATGCATTCGATAGAATACTCAATTGCCTATTTAAATAATTGTCTGGATTTGGACTAGACGTTTAACATTATAGAAAAACATCAAAATACGTTGGTTATTAAATGTTTTTTCCATGATTTTACTGCTGAATGTTCATTAAATTTCAATTATCAGGAAAACTTTGTTTTTATTTCAAACTGTTTTTGTTTATTAAATGATAGATGAATTAAATCTGCATGATTTAAATATCGTTTTTCATCAATTACATAAACATTTATTTATAATTGGTCGATATTTTTGTATTAAATTAAAAACCATATTTAAATACTATGCTGCCATCAATTTGATTAATAATTAAATCTTATAAATTATTTTGTAATTAATATTATATTGAACTAGAACCATTAGAAAAAAACCTCGAAATAAATTTTCTTTATTATTATTTGCATATAAATAATAAATAGTTGATGAAAACTTTTGATTTAAAATACAAATCTTTAAAGATTTTTTTCTAATTTAATACAATTTTTCCAATAAGCATTTATATTAAAGAAATCATTTTTTAATGAAATAAAATTTTCTTTTAATATTAATCTATTTTCATAAATTTCAAATAAATTTGTTTGATTTTTTATTCAATATTTTCTTCATTTTCGTGATTGATTAAATAAATCAAAAATTTCAAATTGAAATATTTCTAATTATTCATTAATATTTGATGAATTTAAAGAAATAAAATATAAATATGAATGAAATTTCGGTTCAAATCCATAGACTATTTTAATTTTTGTATAAACTATTTGTTGCGATAAATCTGTAATCGATAGAAAAAATTCAATAAATGATTTTGAAAATAAAGTCTTTTATGAATTTTAATAACACTTCAATATTTCTTAAATATAAACCATCACTAACGTTGATATTTAATTGAAAAATAATCTTGTTTTAAATTTTCTCATTCAATAAAATTATTCCATTAGTTTGATTGATTGAAAAAAAATTTCAATCTTTATTAAATAGAAAATATATTTTCATTTTTCAGTCATCTAAACTTAATTAGTAAGAATCAAAAATAATTAACTAAAATCAGAATTTTGTTCTCTTTTCGAATATGCAATCAGAACATTTCTCTGACTTAGAATTGATTAGGAATGAGCCAAATCTTTGTCCATCTTTCATCTTCTAAAAGCATCTAATAAGAACCAAAAGTACTTCGTTAGAAATAGTCTTACCTATTCTTCTCTAATATGTATTCAGAATAAAGTAAGGTACAAAAGTCTTTGCCCCCAGTGTTTCAACTTCTTCTCAGAGTGGATACGATGAATATGAAAACCAATCATATTCACAAAAAAGGTAAAGTACAAGATACAAAAGTATTACAATTAATATGTGATTCTCTTTCTCCACGAATTAATTAAAGTTAACTATGCCGATATTATCGATTTTATCAAATGATTTAGAATGGCCAAGGTGATTTTGTAGTAATTCTCACGTAGAAATAGGTTCAGTTCATCGAGATTTGATGGAACCTGCTTCTAGATACGACATTGGAGGATCGACCAGAGAATCGTTCTAAATATTTCCTTAAATACAAGTTATTTCATTGCGCGAGTTCTATATTTAGGAGTCCTATCTTGCTCCAATCCTGAAGATAAGCAGAATTACCTTCTAGGGTGGCAAATGAGGTGATCTGCAATAGTTTGAATCTCGTAAAAGTCGTCGATATCATCCTGAATGAATGCTAGCCGACCAGGGTCATTACATTTAAACCACCCTATACCATGATTTTCTCTCTGTTCTTCAGAAATCAATTGACATCGACTCTTGAATTCTTTGGATATCGGCGAATAGTCTTTCTGAATAATTTGTGGAAGATTCTGCTAATTGGTATCCTTCAGCGTCCATCTGCTAACATTGGCATCGCATAGAGCTAAATATTTCCCCAGCTAAACTGCTCGAGTTGGTGCTGTATCGTCTACAGAGATACGTGTCCCTGGATCATCAAACAGTTTTGCATCAGTGTTTTCGCTGTTGTTCCATTCTTTCGTCGAACCGAATCGCCAAGAGCCTTATATTCAACGGCAGTGATATTGCGAGGTCGACCATTACGGTACCCATTCTACACTATGCGATGTTGTCTTTTATTTAGGTGATATTGTATTTAATAGTCCAGAGGATGATCTCTGTCAGGTGAGCAATTGTGACAAAAGATCGATTGCTGCTCTTCCAGTACTGTAAAATGACTTATTGCTGCGCTTTCAGCGAAAAAGGATTTCGTTGTCAAGGCCCTTTCTCTCAGAGCACGAATGTTTACGACAATTTCTGGTTTACACAGCTACATATCGACTTCTCCTCATCTTCTACAGAGTTCTCAAAAAAATGCTTATGCGAGGGGAAGGACTTTTGAAACTTACTGTATCTCTTTGGCTTAAGGCTGCTTAGCTGTAAGTTAATATTGGCAAGGGGACAAAGAATGAAATTTCCACGTAGAAATGGCATGTTTTTTTCTCTATTTTTGGTTCATTTCTAATCAATCCTAAGTCAGAGAAATATTCTGATCATATTTCTGAAAATAGCACAAAGTTCTGACGTAAGTTGACTATTTTTGATTCTCAATAATTACGTTTAGATGATTGAAAAATGAATAAATATTTTGTGTCAAGACTTTTGGAATATGAATTATGCTGATAATTATGTAATAGATTTATCAGGAAATTATTTTGATAAATTTTCATAACAGATGAAGAAAATTTCGACGATGATTTGTTTTTAATCATTGATTGTTAATTAAAACAATAATAATTTTTTCAATTAATTTTATATGAATTTTAAATGGATATAATTTTTCTATTAGATAGTTATAGAAAAAAGAATTTGTCCAATTATTGACTTAACTTCGAAAGCATTTAAATAATAATTTTCAAGTGAATATGAAAGATTTTTTTAGTTGTAAAATTTGATTGAAACATAATAGAACGAAATGAAAGAATTTCTGACATTATTTTATGATAGATTTAGGAAAAAAATGAAATTATTTTATGGTTTAACGATAGATTCATATTATATGGTTGAACAGATCTTTGACCAATAAATACTATAATATGATTATTTGTATTGAATATATTTAAAGAAAATTGTTAGGAAAAGGGTGTGGGTGTGTGGGTGTATGGGTGTGGGTATGGATGTGGGTAAGAAGGACGCTCAAACTCACACCCACATCCACACCACAGCAATTTTTAAAAACATGCTATAGACAAACACACACTCGCATATTTAGGCTGACATATTTTGTTTTAAGTTAACTTTCGAGACCCTAGACTATGCAGTCTAGTGAATAAAAAGGTTACAAAAAACTATAAGATATACCGTAGTATGAGAATCAGAGTGATTTTTAAAATGTGTTACAAACAGATACAAACAAATGACTACTCACTCTTGAGAATACGAAGAAATAAAATGCTTCGACCATTTCGTTATTGATCGTTACGTGTCATTTGCCAAATGGCTGTAAGGTGCTATTTCATTAATTGCTATAATGTGTCATTCCATAAATGATTGTAAGCCGTCAATTGAATAATAATGACTGAGAGGTGTCATTTCAAAATTGCTACTATTTTTCATAATTAATAGCACAAAAAAAATACTGTAGAAAAGATCGGTGAATGTTTTATATACAAATATTTTTCGAAATAAAACGTTTCACATAGAAAACATTGAACAATAGCAGGTAATACTAAATGATATCGATCATAAATATTTGCTGTTGAATTTTTCATCAAAACTCATTTAACCCTAGTTTTCAATATTATTGTCTATAAAATTGATAACCCTTTTAGATGAAATTAGATTATTTTCCAATAACCCTTGTTGTATCACGTATAAGACTATCTATTTGACATGATTAGGTATTTTATTACGAAACCTGCATTTATCTGAAGTATAACTATTCTTACAACACCCAGAGTATCGAAAATAGATGGAGTAGAGAATTGCCACGAAATACATTCGATTTTCACCCGAAAATCGACGAGTTTATTTCAATCTTTCGACAAATTTACAATTTTCATCATCAGGAAATAACAAAAAAGAAGCATAGTAGAGACATTGTATTTGTTTGCCTCATCACTCGTCGAGAACGATGGATAAATGCAACATCTCTAGCCTGCTCCTTTTTGTTATTTCCTGATGATGACAATTGTAAATTTGTGGAAAGATTAAAATAAACTCGTCGATTTTCGTTGAAAAACAACATGTATTTCGTGGCAGATCTCTACTCTATCTATTCTCTAATGTTCTCTCTTCAAACTATATCTAGTGGCATTTACAAAAGCACTTGATAGCCATTTCTGCACTTATACAAGTCCTATCCAGTCGTTACTCATTTTCCATGTAAAAAAGTGAATAAAAATCACTTTGAAGTGCTTCTTATATATTGATAAAATAAAAATAGCTTCCTTTCTTCTTTTCAGTGGATTCTAGTAGTTCTTTCTACTACTCACAAAATGATTAGGAATGTAATTACCTGTAAGCAAGTAAGTATGAAGAGCTTTCTGCTGCACCAGAAAAAGTAAAAAAAATACTAATAAGTGAACATTTTTAAGTAAAAAGTGGTTTTTACTTATATGTATACTTATAGCTACTTAAAAAAGTTCACTGATATGTATTTTTTCACTTCGTGTAAAAATAATGAAAGTACTTAATAATGACTTTTTTGGATCAAAACTTTTACATGGGACGTCTGTCACGGTCTGTGTGGGAAGGGGTATGATCCAATTTTCTCGCTAAATATGATTTAGTCTCTCATCATCTTCCAGAAAAAATAATATTGATCGAAGAGATTTAAAAAATTCGATCTAACACAATTTTAGAAAATTGTCATCATATTTCTAAACGATCATTGCGGCTTGAATAAAATATAGGCAAATATAGAATAATTAATTCATACAAAGCGTTTCGGAGAAGGTTTCACGACGCATATTTTGATGACAAAATTTCATTATTTTCGAACTCAAGAACATAATTGAATAGACATTCGACAAAGAGAAGTTTTAGACTCTTAGTATTTTTTTTATGCAAATCAATCGATCGATAGGCTTCTCTAGATCATACAAAAAAATATCGATGTGTATTAATTTATTCAAGTAAGAGCTATTTGTCTTAATAACTCACTTTTGATCGATTGTCTTCTAAAGAAAAAATCTTTGTGTTTGATTGGATAGTGTTTGTCTCGAACAAAATAGGCAAAGACAAAAATATACTTACGAGTGAGAATCCCTTTTTTTTATTACGAAAGCTCTGTATTCTAATCGAATCTTTATAATCTTATCTTAGGTGTAAAACTCGTAACATAAGAAACTGACACAATATTTTTCTTGATTAATTTATTGAACTTCATAATCATCTAATTCTTTTTCTATGTCATGATTGATCTTGTCAACAATCTAGCCTAATGGAAGAATAATACACATTGTTAACAGTATATCGAGATATTATCTGCATTGCTGACAGTCGGCAAATCGATCAGCTAGCAACAAAACAAAAACAAACTGACTGTATTCTACACATCAATATTCATTCCTTATGCGTCTGATATTTTGTCTTCTTTGTTGAATATTTGTGTCTTTTATCTTGACGAGTCATATGGTCTCCGCCTTACACATCAATACAACAAATTTTCTTGCGCTTGTTTTCTTGATCTGACCATTTTTCTCTGTGACCTTCTTTCGTCAAGTTTTCTGTTATCACCATGTCTGTTTCAATTAATAGGCTAGTTTGCATGTGCTATTCTCTACTTTCTATTGTTAGATAATTATGTATGCTTCATTCTATGTATATTTCTTCCTAAACACGAGAAGGATGTTTAGAACTGTCATAAACATTATACTATTCTATTAAGACTGGTAAGTACGAACTTTCGATCGATTCCAATGTTATCATTATGAAGAGTATGACAACGAAACACATGAATATATATAACTGTTATACGCATAGCTTGATTTGTAAGAATATTTCAAACACATCACTCACAAGCCGTTAAAATTTTCAATGATGCTCGACACCCTTTATTTGCTCTTTCACTCTAGTCATTAACTTTCTTATCCTGTTTCATCTATCAGCTGTCTTATCTTTCCACATTCTATAAGCCACTTTTCTGTCCCCGCCATCTTCCTATGCAAGAATTAATTTTCATTCTTTGTTTAACCTCTCATCGAAATAGACGGTCAGTCAACTTTTACAAAGGCGAACCCTGTATAATTCCGTATTTACAAAAATTTCAATCAAGTCTAAAATGTCTTTAAATCCAGCTTTTTAACAAGATTTGATCTGAATGACAGATATAAGTCGTAAGGTTTCTAATCAATTTTTATTTCATTTATTTAGTTATGGAATTGTTTTCATTAACAACGAATAAAACAGTAACAGACATAAAATGGCAGGCATATCCAATTGGCTTTTTCCTATTACTGTTATGTCTGTTCACTATAATAGGTAATCTATTAGTTCTATATGTTATAATTCGCCAATATACGTTACATACATCTAAATATTACTATATTGCATCATTGACATTTGCTGATCTCTTAGTTGGATTAATTGGAATGCCGTTCGCGTTTATATTTGAAATGACGGATGATGAACATTGGTTGTTCCCACGACACCTTAGTTTTTTATGCGATTTTTTTTATTCCATGGATGCATTTGGAACAACAGCATCAATATTTGGACTATCCGCTATTGGAATAGATCGGTATGTGGCTATTACAAGGCCACTGGAATATCCAAATTCATTTATATCAAAAAGATGGTATTATGTGTTATCATTTATATGGGTATTTTCAGCTGTTATATCAGTTCCACCAGTAATTTTTATTGGAAGAGAACAAGTATCTAGTCGTACGTAAAAGAGAATGTTTTTTTTTCCTGTTTAATGTCTTGAGCAATTGGTACAAATAAGGTTTAAGTCTAAAAGAAGTTTGACAATTTTTCTCGAACATGAGTGTATATAAATCGCAAAGATTAAGTTTCTTGCCAAAAACTGTATAAAACGTTGAATAGTTAGCTTAGTTGCCGATTTTATTGCCGCTTTTTTGTCACGAGTTTTGTCTAAAATAAGTATTTGCACACATGAACTATTCATAAAATTCTAGTAAAAGGAATTCCAATCTATTCTACATAGTAGAGCGAGACCTAAACTGCTGGATAATTGAGATGGGTGATTTCTATTTCTCATCTATATTATAATGACGAGTGTCTGTGTCTAGTCCTTCTCTGATTGGCTGATGCAAGGAACCAGCCAGAGTTCGAGGTGAGTTTTTCGTTTGTTTCCGTCCGGCGCAGGACATACTGTGGTCTAAGTCGATTGATAGAAAGCTCGGAAGCACATCTCTTTCTAAATGTGAATCCTTATATTAAACAAAAAAGACAGTCGTGAGCTCCTGTTTACTTTAAACAAAGCATCACGCAGAGACACACGCAAACAACACTGCATGTGAATGAGGGTTGTGTCTAAAGTAAACAAGCATCAAGTATTTGATTCAAAATGTTTATGAAAGATTAAAGAGTCTTAAGAATAACTTGGACTGGCAAAGTGCGTTTAAGTTTCTTGAATTTAGAAAAAATTTTATTCATTCAGAAAGTTTGTCTTATTTTTTGGCTTCTATCAGATTTTGTAATACTACAATCCAGTATTTTAACCGTACAAAAATAAAGTTGTCAAACGATCAGTTGAGTTCGAAAATCAAGATTTTCTTAACATTCTTTGGTTGTACCACTTTTTCGCATTGAATAAATGTCTTTGAAAAACAAGATTTTCAACATCAAAGTTAATAGAAACTATCTTGTTTATATGTAATTAAAGTTTATTAAGTCTTCTACGCAAGCATATTATATCAAACAAAAAACAGTTTTTTTATCAGATATTATAAGAAAAACTACATGGGAGATTTTAGATAGAAAATCAAGTTTTTAATAAACATATTTTTTCTAAAGTCTGTAGTTTTGTCACTAGGATTCGTTATTACGATATATTGAATAGAAAATGCATGCAGAACTTTCGCCTTAATTGTTACAAGAGGTTAGCACGACGATTTATGTTTTTATCGAGACTATATCACCAAAGTTCATTGTTGTATTAGGTTTAGAACGATCAAATATATCAAACGGGACAATAATTAAACCGCTGTTAACATTAGATGAATGCAACGTTCCGAGCCATCCTTATTATATATTATTCATATCCATTGCATCATTTTATCTACCTTTGATCGTTATGATTTACGTCTATATTCAAATGTATTCGGCAGCTAAACAACAAGCTCAAGCACTTCGTTCTGGCTACAAGTGTCAGTATCTGATGCAATCTGAAAAATCTTCTACTACGAAAATTCCTTTGAGGCAAATGTTTTGTGGGAGAAGATTCCGAATTAAAAAAAGAGCGGAAATCTTAAATGAAGATGGAAATAAAAAATCAGACATGCTATTACAGAAACGTAGACCGTCACATGAATTGTTAACTCTCCGTATTCATCACGGTACATATAAAAATCCCAATATAGAAGAGCTCAATCAGAATAACAAACATAGCAAGAAATCTTTGAATAAATTTTCAACAAGATATGAACAAACAAAAAATTTTTGGCGACAAATCTCGAATAATCAAAAAGCGGGAAAATTCGTCGGTATTGTTATGGGCGTATTTATTGTTTGTTGGTTACCATTTCATGTTTATTTTCTATTGAGTGGTGTTTTTGGTTTGCGTTTAAAAGATGAACAAAATCATGAATTATTATTCGACATATTTTCATGGTTAGGATATATGAATTCAGCATTGGATGTTCTTATTTATTCCTTCACTTCCAATGAACTAAGAACTATATTCATGACATTATTTTGTAAGTCGTTTCATTCAATATAAATAAAATAAATTGTCATTCTATGTGGATATTATGTAAATACATGATATATTTTAACGGTCTCTTTTAATTATTCGACTTGATATTGATTCTTGTTTCAAAGAAAAACGTTAATTTCCCAAAATAATAATCCGATCCGATCGAAACTATATTTAGTCAAAATTTCAACAATTTTCATAAGCAACCATGTTACTTATCTTCAATTGCAATCGGACTAAGTTCATATGTTGAAAAATAACTTGATATGTTAAGTAATTTCTGAATACCATATCTTCATTCATACGGATAGAAATAAAAAAAAAGTATTATAATCCATCAGTCGTCGATCAATGGAGTAGAAATCTTCTCGAGTCAATCGACAAAAGTTAACTTTAGCTTTGATCATTCTCGATTCAACTTTTTTTCTTTTGTTGTTAAGCCTGAACAGCTAAATATTTCAGAAACTATCAATCTAATACATCTTTGTCAGCATATATACTCATCTTGTCTGCTGTTGCACCTCGAATAGTGGCAAAATCAAGCGATCCTTCATATCTTTTTTTAGTGGACAGTCGAGCGAATGATGTTTCTCATGAAGGATTTCCTCTAATCTATCTTCATTATTGTTGGTGTCACTTCCTTCTCTGCCAACACCCATACCCAGACCTGTTTTAACACTTGTTCTATTATTAGGGGCATTTTGAGAGTCTTTTTTCAAAGTCTATATCATGACTTCAATTAGTTCTTCCTGATCTATACGAGCTACAGCTGCTTTACTTGTCATGATACATCTATTTTAGATTGTCTTACATCTTCAATGCTCTTCTACTCTCGATAAAGTTAAGTAGACTTTTCTATTTAATGAAAGACATTTGGAGTTGGTGAATCTCGTGACCGTATTTCACTTTTCTCTTTTCTATGTATGAAAAGCACGTATTAACTCACAGCACTCAGTAAAGCGCAAAATTCTATGAAAAACATTGAGTTGGAATATTAAAACACTTTTCTTCGTCACTGAGATCGGTCTTGAAAATGGAGTCACTCGCCTCCAGCGTCTTTTCTTTTTTTATGAAAGGAAGAAACCTGTTGTGTATCGTGAGATATCCAAATTATGTTGGACACGACAAAGGTCCTAAGAGTGTGGATGTGAGTGTAAGCAGGTGTGGGTATTACACAAGAGAAAATCCTCACCCACACCCACACCCTATTGACGACAAAAACCAATCTTGATATGGTTAAATTCGTATATTCAATTGTTGTGGAAGGCTACTTTTATCAAGGAAACTCTGAAACCATACCTTTTAAAGATCTAAGTAGCAGCAAAATATTTGATGGTTCTATAAATATGGAACAACAATAGGCAATTCTCTTGCTGTACGGAACAGTAATATATTTTTATTTTGTCGTCTATCTTCACAACTTTCAATGATCTTTGGCCGATAGTGTAAAGGATTTCCAGCGTATGATTTCCCGGTAATCCTAGTTGAACGTATTGCATAGAATATATATAAAATTGATCCCCGGGTGCTTGTGAAACTATTCTTCAACGGTATTGAAAAATCATGTTTCAAAAAAAGCTAATAATTTGAAAGTCAGAGAAAAAGATTCCAAAAAATAATGATTATTTGCATTATCGGCTATATATACTACGATGCGATGAAATTCAATTATGTTTAGAGAATTTAGTACAAATTGAGGGAAGTTTTTCTGAACAAAATTTGATTTAACATGAAGTAAAATGTGAAATAAAATTATCCAGATTTTGTTGATCACGTCTCAGTCCTAAGTTTGGTTGCGTTCATTAAAGCAATACTGATTTAGTCCTAGGTCATGCTTTTTTAAAAACCAATGTAAAATCAACAATAAACGAAGTAATGGCGCAATAAAGTCTCGCGTCTTATTCTAGTTGAACAGCCTCTTTTCCTCAAACGAATACTTGGGTGCCTGGATGTTTCTCTAGTTATGAGTCTGGCAATCGTTTGAAATAAAAATTAGACAAAATTTGATATCAATTCATCTTTTGTTACTAAAAAATAATTCCTGTGTTAGTGCTGTAATACTGACAAAGTGGTGTTCTGTATTGTCGACATTACTCTATAGAAGTATTGTAAAATCAATAGGTGGATTAGGATCAGAGCCTTCCGTTAGACAGCTTAAAAAGAACATTATTTTACTGAGTATTGGTTTTAACAGTAGGTTTATTTCGCTTCTGAGAAAAGAAATATGGGTATGGGTGTGGGTGTGGGTGTGGGTGTAGATCTTCTCTTAACACCCACACCCAAATCAATGATTTCAAAATGAAGTCACCAAACTACACAAAAACTGTTCATTCGATGATTTCAGATCTGTCGAATTTTGGTGTTTATTGTGCGGATAAGATTAAAATTAGTCTTAACGGGAACCGATCAAAAACTTTTTTCGAAACTTCGACCCAAAAGTTACTGTTCAGTATGTCAGTTATGCAATATCTATACGGATTCTCACAAGAATTCATGCAGTTTGCTAAAGATTTTTACTCTAAGAATAATACCTAGTTGAGCATGTCCAGACATAAGGTCTGTTCCAAGGAATGAAATTTGCAGATGTGATTGATGTTAGTTCACACTTGTAAAATATTTTTTGAGCGTCATTGTTAGTGTATGCTGATAACATGTATCTCGATTCTCTTCATTCTCTTTCCTTTGATCGTTCCTTTATTCGTCACATACTTGTAAAAGACGCGAACATTCCCAAAATTGGGAACTCATACCATCAGCAGATCGAGCTCGTGAAACTGATATCCTACAAATATCCACGAACATTCGAGATGATGGAGCATAAGCATAATTTCCAATCAGCACTGCTTTTTTAAAGCTATGAACACTTATATCTTCCATTAGTGAGTACACTGATAAAAATAAGATACCATACGTAACTTGCAGTCAGCGACAAAAGTTTAAGCAAGTTTGTTTTTTTCGCTTTTTTTTACACATTCGTTTTTAAAACTTTTCTTGGACAAAAAAAAACACTAATCTAATTCAAGTGGTGACATAAATAGTACGAGACGTCGACTGCCTAATGCAGTATGAGAAAAGACTTCATCTGTCTATATAGATACTTTAGAACTAAAATAATTTTTTTCCATACAATAATAAGTATTAGTGCTTTCTAGTAATTCGCACTTCCTAACCAAGAAATTTGCATTACAATGAAAAAACAAATACATCAATCGACAGAGAATTTCACAATCTATTTGTTTCTAAATAGAGCTTCGTTATCCGAATTTGTGTTTATCTAAAAAACCTGATTCTAGCGAGAATAGTCGATATAAAAAAACAACTGTTTTTTCTTTCCATCGAAACAAATTAAAAAGATAAATTAGTCGCGTTTCTCGAAACGTTTTTCAAAAACATGGGCGTAAAAAGAAAGGAGATGTTAGAACTTGAAAAAGTCTATTTTTGTTCAGTTTTGAATGCTCTGTTCAATGGTGTGTACTAAATTGCGACATCAGGGAATTCGTAAGAACTAATTTTATATTATCCGTTTTTTCTGGTCATTCTCTCTGAAATTTTTATTTTTTCCATGACATTCTCTATCATTTCATAGTCGTTTTTAGAAAATGAATAATGAAGATGTTCATAGTCCTGTTATCATATCGCCAAACTATTCTGGCGCATGTAAAGATGCATCTTTGACAAATGAAGATCTTCTGAAGCGGACCAATCAACAAGGATGTCTCACTTATAGACCACTCTTCTTGTATTAAATTATCGAATTCTTCCATGTGTAGCTACTGAAATTGTCCAGAAAGCTTCTGATGACTATGGTGAAATTCATACATACAATATGTTTGGTCAATTTTCATCGTACACTAGAGAACGATAATGGTTTGGAAAACGGAAACAAGGTGGTATGTATCACGCAACAAAGTTACTTACTTACTATTGAATCGTTTTTGATGATTACTTCTTAACTTTTATGTTTTTTTTCCGAACAATACTTTATAGTTTTTTATCAACGAATACAAAGAAGATCCAGATATGTTTATCTACGATTGAGGATATGATACATTTGATAAAATGTCTAATATATCAACAATTTTTATTAATCTGAGAAATTATCTTTCTGGTAACAATGAATTAATGGTTAGTGAAATTATTTTCTAATATTAGAATTTTAGAAGTTTGAAATAATTTGTTCTTAGATCCATCTATCATTGAGAAAAGCATTAGTTACAATAAGAGTCAATTAAATGGAATCTTCCTTAGAATGTCTATTCCACTTAATTTTCTTCGATGAATTCCATATAATATATGAACAAAAAGAAAATTTCTCTCTTTTGAATATATTGTTATACAGACTTACAATTTGAGATAATGAGTAATTTTCAAGTATTTAACTTCCGGATATTTTTCTTCTCACATAAATAAATTCGACGAAATTTCAATTAAGAACCGAACAGATTCTATTAGATTTGAAATTTCACTGTCTTCACAATAAAATTTTTAGCAAAACTCAATGAAAAGTTAAGATTTGTTGAAAGATAATCTTTTTTCAGTTTACAATCGAAAACTTTCAAGTTAACAATCTTATTTGTGAACAATATTTCTTAATGTGTATCCTAGTAAAATACAATAGATGTTTAATCAATGCTAAAAATAATAGGTGTTACAAAAATGAATTAACTTTCTTTTTCTTATTAGTCAAAAACTTTGAACAATAAACGATTTCTAGAAGTTTGTCATTAATTGATTCAACAATATTAAATGAGAAAGCAAACCTAATCATAATGTTTATCGTCAGTCTATTTTTGATTCGATGAAGACAGATAGAAAATGAACATTTATAACAAAAACACAACATATGCTAATAGATAAATTTTGTTTTAGTGCTATTCAATGATGGTTCTATAAGTCCGATGAATGTTGACAATCCGAGCAATCTCGAATCCGATCATGAAGACAAGATCTTCTATTATTTTTATTTTTCTCAATTAAATGTCATATGATTCATTTAACCGACTTTATCATTTTTACACATTAAAATCTTCGCTCAGATTATTGAATTGACTATAGAACCTATTCAAACAAATCTTTCTTTTCTTCACTTGTTGGATTAAGAATAATCGTTTATTTCGAATATCTACGTTTAATTGATAAAGCATAGAAAAATGAATTGTTCTTAAAGGTTTCCTATTGACGAATTGGACTTTAAATATTCGAAGAATGTTTCATAAAGTTTTAAGAATGCTTTCGAAGTCAAAAGACACTTAATTTCCTTTAACTTTTCTTTTCGTACAAGTAGCTGCTCGAATTTTAGAAAAAAAAACTTAAATAATTTCGAGAAAGAAAATTCTTTGTTTTCTTCTAAACTATATCGGTACCTCATTTAAGAATTTCATATCAAAGACAGAACAACATTGAATTTCTATGGAGTAAAAAAAAATAACAATTGAAATATGTTAGGTTACTTCCCTTTTGAAATCATTTCAAAATCAATATTCTTTTTACTGTCTCCATTTAAATATGAAAATTAATACATGCATTCGATAAAAATTTCTTAATAGATTTTTTTGTGCTTAAAAAAACTTCAACATATGCTTCATGTAAATATTCAACTTTAATAAAATAACGTGTTACCTATCCAAGTAAGCAAAAAATGAGTGATGACGGGCGGCATGACTAATCCGAAAAGTCTGAAATACCCGTCAAGTCTAGTCTGAAACGTCTTTCGTATGCGTCATGACTAGTTTTGCTGACAAGAGGTGTCCTTCGTTCACGTCCTGACTGGTCCAAAGCACCCTGGAACATCGTCATGTCTAGTCCGTCCACCCATCTAGCCCATCCGAACTAGTCCGTAGAACAGGAGAAGAATAAAAATAGCCTCACAGTCCAAGTAAGCAGAAAATGAATGATAGATGGCGACATAACTAGTCCGAGAAGTCCGGAATACCCCTCAATTCCAGTCTGAAACGTCTTTCATATGCGTCATGACTAGTTATTATGACAAGAAATGTCCTTCGAGGACGTCTGGACTAGTCCGTAGAACAGGAAAAAAATAAGAAAAGTAGAGGGAAACTGGAATCGAACATCCGACCCGACACTATTTAACATCTGACGTGTTTTCAGACGCCAGGTTACTGCTTACCAGAAATTGGTGTTAGTAAAATAGTTTGAATAGTAGAAATTTCTCAACAATTTGGTGCCATATTAAAAAATGCTCAAAAATTAGTCAATTTACAAATCTAAAACGTATTTGTCACCCGTTGAAATCATTTTCACTTTCAGAATCTATCGTTATTATTGATTCTGAGCACTATAAAATTTTTCAAGAACTTCTTTTTCTCATAATAAATTTTTCTCGTAATTACTTTCGATTTAGACTGATTAATAAGGAAGAAAAAGAATATGATGCAGAACAATTTTTCGACGGATAGTTTCATGACAATAAATGGTGGATGGTCATACATATTCAGACTATGAGCGACATATTCTGAGAAATCTAATTTGTCTAAACAGTTACTCACTATATTAGACATCATTAAAGATGCATTTCTTACATGAGGTCACTCAGGTTTTCGACGCAAGAAGATTCATATTTGTGCAGATCTCTTACTCAAGCTTGTTTATAAAAATGAGCTTCAGTTATCACAATTATATACCAAAATAAAGCAAAATCCAAAAAACGCTATATTGAAGAAGATTGAGCTTTCCCGAATAAAAATAGAAAACACGTGCATGCTTCTTCGATTCATTGCAACTAGCAAACTAGGATTTATGAATATTATAAGTTTTATCCTATAATATCGTGCAAAATTATGTCTTTCGTTCCGCGTGTCATAAATAAAATGCTTTGTTAAAATAATAAAATTATCAATAATTTTTGGATTCGAACGAAGACATATTTACTTTGTCCCCGATATTATTTAATGAAGTTAGAGTGACGTTCTAATTAAGTCTCCAAGTCACACACTAAAGTCAGCAGTACTTAAAAACAAAATTGTATGTCTCATCAAAGCTGCGTGTTCAATTTTGCAATTCTTTATTGTTTTAAACGACAAAGCAACTCTGGAGTATTTGAAGGAGAAAACAGTTCATACTTTTGGGTTCTATAGCAAAAGAATGTATCGATGTACGACGTGTTAACAGAAAATAAAAAATATTCATCTCTCTGGAAAAGCTAAGAACTTACAATTTAAAAATTGATGACATCTAGAATAGCTTTTAAAAAATTATTCGAAAATAAGTTTAGCATTTTTTCTATCATTATATTAGTTTATTTTATTTTAAATATTCAATATGTTTGTTTGATTTCATGATTAACTCAAAGTCCACGAATATAATTTAGTTTTAATTTTAAGGTGGAACAATTTAATTTAATATTACATGAAATCATCATACTAAAGTTAATTATGTCCTGTATAAATGATTAACAGTTTATTTTTTCGACTTTATTAGATTTTTCGTACATTTTTTCTCATTTTCAATCAATATTTCTTTAACTTGAAAAAGCTCAAATGGTCTCATTCAGGCTCGTGTATATATTTTTATGGGTACGCAATTTTAGAAAAAAATCCAAAACTTTATTAAAAACATTCCTACTAATGATTAGTAAGATATAGAGATAGGTTTCTCGAAAATATGGTTCAATGGTCTAAACGATCGGTAACTGATATATTGTATACATGTTTGAATATAACCTTTCGCTTCTCAGGATGTTTAGATCTAGACCCGTCTGGACTAGTCCAACACATCTCAGTATAGCGTGTCATGCAAGCCGTTCTCGACAGCATTCCTTTTTCGACTTCGACTCCTTTTCTGACGGACGTCATGCCCACCCGACCTGTCTAGTCAGAGTCTCAAAAAGTCCTCGTCCAGGACTAGTGTGCATTTTCAATAATGACTTGATTCTTAACCTACATTGAAATAGTCCTGGACTGGCCTTTATCTAGGAAAACACTAGACTATATGTAGACAATGATGCCAGTCGATGACTATCTACGGATGGGATTCAATGAGGCAATAGACCTTCGACCAGTTCTGGACGAGGACGTTTGAGACTCTGACTAGAGAGATCGACCTGACATGACTGGAAAAAATGCTCGACATTTAGCCCGTCGCTTGCTTACTTGGGTAAATTGGACTACAAATAATGGTTTGAATTTTAACATATATTCACCGTCTACAAATGACACGTTCAATAAATTTTAAAAAAACCAAATGGTATTCACTGTTGAGATCATCTAAATTGATATCTTACGGTACAGCCTATGTAATTCCATCAATTTTACTCTCTATGAGGAGGAGTTCATGGCCTTCACACATATAAATTCTCTAACGTCTAGAATTCACTTATACTTCTCAAAGCATAGCTCAGATACTGTTTGATTTAAAATATCAAGGCAATTTATATTTCTGTAAACCTTTTGAATGAAGTACAAAAATGTGAGATTGCTCAGTTAATAGACATATTTTTGAGAATCTATCACTAGAAAAAATGATTTTTTTTTGTTTGTACTCAGATGTTTCACATACTGAAAACAGCAGAATGTGCGTGAATCTTAATGCAACAATTATCAAGATTCAAGCTGTTTCCAGTAACTAAGGCAACTATACAAATGGTTCGTCATAATGCTCAACATGGCTTCTACACATCATTAATACGTATGAAAAAACCTCGCATAACTGACCTTAAACTTTATTATGGAGACAATTTTTCGGATCTACACGCCATGCTCATGGAAATACTTCAAAAAAAAACAATCGACTAGTATTACTTTACCTCATGGTCCAGCCGGTACGAGCAAGACTTATTATTTACGATATTTGATCAACGAAATTAAAGACAAAAACGTAATATATGTTTCTCCTGATCTTGTTAATGTTAGTTCGTCAAAAAGTTTTTTTTTCATATTAATTTATTAATTTGTTATCTTTCTCACATAAAACCCTATTTTGGCTATTTGTCAAACATTTTTTAATAGTGACCTAAGTACTCCATATCGTTACTGTGTAGTTCATCATGGTCATCGAACAAACCATTAAGTTTTTATTTTCCAATAAAAATGCTGCCAATTGATTTAGTAATTTGCTTCAACAAGAGAAGAATATTATTCTTGAAATCAGCATAAAAATTTATTTTCAACAGGATGTTTGTAGTAGTGTTTTGAATAATTGATCTTAACGGTTTTAGACAAAATCGAATTGGTCAATCATCACGAGAGAACAACAGCTTTCGATATTATCTTTGATATAATATTGTTCTTGTGTTCATCTCATTTATACTATTCCTCGTCCTCGAGTCGATTCTCTAAAAAAAAAGAATCCTGATTCGGTAGGGTGTATTTTCATAAGTTCAACGTTTGTGAACATAGAATTAGAATCATTATGTTAAGAATAAAGATGTTGATCGAAAGTTTTTATTGAAGTCGACTGTATTGTCGAAGAATTACAGATAATATAATTAAAAAAACATAGAATGATGAGTAAACTAATGCCTTATTCATTTTAGGGTATGACAAAGCCGGGTTTCTTACCATTTCTTTTGAAATATCCAAGCTCAGTTCTGATTGTAGAAGTTGCTGAAAATATAATTCGTGATCGAAATCAAGAAGGTTTTGTGGTCAATCAGGCTGTTGCCAATTTGTTGAATCTATCCGAACGACATTCACGAGTCAACATCCTTAGCTGAGATTGATGTACAAAAAAAATATAGCATTAAGAACTTTGTCGAATGATCTTGACAATGGAGAGACAGCATCAAAACCTGAACGGTAATCAAAACAAAACAAGAAACAGACATCAGATTCCTTTTTCGGTTTTTTGGTCATAATTTTTTTTTCTTTTTTTAATCTAATGAAGGTAAAAACAAGAAAATATCTTATACAATATGCGAGAATAATGGTACTAGAGCTATGCGCGAATTTCAACTTTTGGAATCCTCACCGAACTCGACAGTTTTTTCTGATGAGAAAAGTCCCTCAATTTTGTGGCATTCTCTCATGCATGGAATTCCTTTTAATGCACAGCAATAACGAGTGTAGTCATTAAACTTCTGTCTACTTAGTTTGATCCCGATATTATGATGCTGTTGTCTGTTATCTGCACGCGATAATAAAAGTTTCCTTATTTGAATACCGTATGATAAGAAAAAAAGTTACAAAAATGGCACATAGTGAATGAATAAACGAGTAACATCTGTTATTTCGAATTCTTATAGGAGAAATCTTTCTTTTTCGTTGATATTTTTTTTCTATGTTTTCATGGATGCAGCACCAATGTATGCAGTTAATGTCTGTTTAGCCTTAAATAAAGCAAAGATGAAAATAAATAAAAACGGGAACAAAAAACCTCTGAAGTCCTCTTTAGCTACGTAACGATCAAGTATAGCTACCAGGATTTCAATAGTAAAATGTTTATATTAAAAGTATCTCTTGTGAGAGTGAGTCCACTCTAATGGTTCTGTTCAGTGTCGGTTTCAGATTTCTATGTCTTGTTGATCGAGCTAATTAACTCCTTAGAGTTAAAAAGCACAACAATAAATTTAAATCGTTCTACTCATAACCTAGCCACGCCAATTATATCTTTTTTAAGGATCAAAATATTTGTATTTCATCAAAATTATTTATTGAAGCAGATTTACAAGGCTTACAGCATTTAGACTATATAGTTGGACGTTTTTCGATTAGTCAAATTTTATTCTATACTTTCTTCATGTTCGTGAAGTCATATGTGCTGCAGTAAGTGTATGACCAGTTCGTTTAGTTCCATTGTTCACAGTTGATGGTGCAATTGTTATCTTTATTCTTGTGCAAAAGCAAAATGTATTCTTCATTTTCATTTTAAGTTGAGGTAGTGTGCCAGCACAGACGAAAGGAAGAAGGAAATTGATGTAATAAGAGAGAAAACTGCCGTATACATAATATTGAGAGGCGACGCTCTTAAAACTAGTAAAATAGCGAACGAGAGCCGCTAAAACAAGGGGTAGGTATAGCAAATAAAATAGAGATACAATCGAAAGAAGTTGAAATGTCAGTTTTCGATGCTTACGCCAATCAACATGTTGATGTACGCGATATCTTTGATAGACAACACGAACAATAAGAGTAATACTGAAGAAAGCAATACATATGGATGAGAGTACTCCATTTGAGAATAGCTCATAGATCCCATACGAAGTATCATATGCGCAGCTGTCGTATCCACAGAAGTTTTTTGTATAATCGAATACATTGTCACAAGGTAAGATGAAATATATCACGAGATAAAGCAGTATGCGATAGGCACTAACTATGGTGATAGGCATATAATGAAATCGAATACGATTCTTCAATGTTAACATCCATCCTTCATTAAATATAAGAATATGTCGTTCAATTGAAGCCCATGCAACTAGCTTGACCGCTCCTGTATATGATACTGCGTCGATGAATTGCCAAAGTTGACAGAAAAATGGTATTGGTAGCAAGACAACTTCAAAACACATACGAAATAGAATCCGAGGAATATCGGTGACTTCTGTAATAAGATTGACGACAATAATAATTATAACAACATGATTATTTAGGGCACGTCGAAGAGTCTGCTTGAACAACAGATAATAGAGAACAAAGAAAGAACAAACTATAGATGCGCAATTTGATATCAGATACATCCAGAATCGTCCCATCATAGGTATTGCAAGAACACTGGATCCAGCATATGTTATTTGATTCATGGGTGTAAAACCACTGGAATCACCACTTGAATTCGACATTGTTAGATCAACCGAATTGAAGTAATGAATGATAAGCTGTGGATGCTGCCGTTTGTTATATCTATGGAAAAAAAGAAAAAAATCGTGTAAATTTCTACAAATCTACATATATAATGCCATATTCTATTTCGACTTGTAGTAATGTTCTAATCTTTCGCAACAAAAATGGAACTCTTTCAGTTTTAGCTGTAGTTAAATGGGATCAAGACATCATAGACTTGAAGAAAAAACACATTTAAATAATGGATACTGTTCAAGTAAAGATGAAAGATTAGAGTATTTATAATGAAATAAAAGCTACCAATTCAGTGAATGGATGATGACTCGTCCATTTTCAATGAAAGGTGTGGATTTAGTCCTTGTTTTTACCGATATCCAGCATATTTTTGTCGACGGATAAAGAACGGAAGAATACCTATTTCAACGTGTTTAAGATCGTCTTTGTGATTCATCGGTTTTGGTAGAAAAATATCGAAAAGTGTGATGAAGAAAAAGCATGACAGAACATTTTATCAGTATTTTGAAGTTTCCTCTCAAAATTTGAGTTTTGAGATCTAAACTAGTTTGTTTTTGATCCAAGAAGAACTTTTACAGATCTCTTTTAAATCTCATTTTATTGTGGTTTTTCATCAATCTACGTTTTGTTTATAGTTTAATCGGACTGAATTCAATCTTTTTCAAGCCCTATAGTAACAGATAAAAGCCAAAGGACTAATTTCAACAGTCAAGATAGCTATGCTTCTGATGAATATTTCCTGGGCATATTCTTGCATCTGAATGAAAATTCTACATGATATAAGCTTAGCCATGTTATTTATACATCACAAAAGTTTTATTTTAAAGACTTACACACTGAAATCTCTACTACTTACTCCTATGTATCTTCAGGCGTGAGACAGCTCAATGAGCATAAGTCTGTTCAAGACAAGCATATTTCAACTAGAAGTAGTAAATGATTTTATTCCCATTAGTTATTCAACTTTTAAACAGAAATCAGGCTCACGCAGAAATTGAAGTATATGGTGAGAAAAGTTAACTATCTTCGACCAATTCATACTCTATCGCAAGCATGAAAGACAAAAGGAATGAACGAAATGCCCTAAAACACACACCGCGGAAGATATTAGATCTAGTAGATTATCTCATCGTCAAGGATAGTATGATCAATGTGATAAGGGCTCTCATTCGTAAGTGGAAAACGACTTTTATGTAACGTTCTGGAACAAACCGTTGAATATACTGTATCTGACCGACTCTCGAATACTCTCAATGTATCATTAAGCTTTTCATTTAGAAAAGAATCTAGAGAGAAAAAGAATATATAAGAAAAAAAGGGTTTCTTTGGTCTTGCAATCAAATAATTCATTATGACAGTCGGTAAGATTCACGCTTGAGAAAAGGAATGATTTTCTCAAAATTTCACTAGAATAGTCATTAATGTGTCGTATAAATGTCCAGTTGGTAAAGGAAAGCATCATTGAAATGTTACGCGGAGTGTCTCAATAATTATCTTTTCTCTCCAGGCTTTGTCTTCATTGAATGATCCATTATTACTTTGAAGAACTTTATTACACAAAGTCTAGAAGGCAATACCTTTCAAAGATGTTTTGTTTGAAAAAAAAACTCTAGAAACAAACGTTCGCTTTTCTTCGAAGCTGTCGATTGTGTTCTGTCATTGGGTATTCCTTTTTAAAGAAACTTTATACTGCTGCATCTCCAACTATGAGACAGAACGATCTGAGTTCTCGTTTTTTTTTAGTCTTTCAGTGAGACTAAATATGTTGTGTTCGCATGAGATTGCGTGAGGTATGTAATAGTACGCTGACGTTGACATGAACATTCCCCTCTTTGTTCATGTGAAATTGCTCATATTTTAGCCAGCTCTATTCAACACTTTTACTTTGACCTATAAAAGCATATCTATGAAAATTCGTCCACCGTAATAATATCAGCTGAAGTTAATGATCACAGATAAATGCATGCACTTTTTAATTATTCTTCATTGCATCCTTTCGGTCAGCTTAGTCGTCTATAAGTTCCCATTTTCTATTTCCAAACTTGCTTCCTCATGTTGCCGCTCTTCTTGGTAAACTTACGCCTTAATTAGTTTTGCTCTCATCTTCTCTGAATATTTATATATTTCCATGTGCAGAAGAAAATCAGTGATTTATCCTGATTCATCATACCTATCAATGGTGAAATTATATCACGATAAAATCGCCGGAATTAATGATTTAGACGGACTGTTTTTCTTCCATCGCAATTATTTGATAAGGGTATGGATGTAGATCCGAATGTGGGTGTGTTGAAGAGAAGATGCACACCCACAATCTCGTTTTTTCATTGCAAACGAACTTGGGCAGTACTCTTTTTCTGAAAAAAAGAGCAAATGCGTCAATAAAAACAGAGTTTAATACTAAAAGCATGGTTCATCGTGCTCCATTTAGATAAATAGAACAAAAAATAGGAAACCCAACAAATTACTTCTGGAAAAGAAACAATTACGCTATATTCTTTTGCAAAGAAAACTGGACCAAATTAATCAGAAATAATTGCTTTTGATCTTAAAAAGAAATGCAAACAATCCGTCATATATCTTTCGACAAGAAAGGAGCAAACGGACCAAAAGCAATAATAGTTGATTTGAAAAACAAAATATATTAAATTCCATTTGAATAAACTATTCAGGATATAACACATACGTCATATTCGTTTAAAAAACAGAATCTAACGAGTTGAAAATAACAGCGTTTGATTTTCAAGGTACAATTCATCAGATTCCGACTCAACGAATGAAAATAAAAGGTTCCCATGTGAAACAGTACGGCACGTAAACGCTTGTATATGGCTAATTTTAAAGTAATTTTCGGCCCGCAGCAGATTTCTATATACGATTGCCGTTTGCGTGTTGTTTTTACATGGTATTTATCTTGTATTATTAAAGCATTTACATTTCATAGTTAACGAGTGATGTCATTATCCTCTTGCGTGGGAAAACGATTTTCCTAATCATACAACTAAAGAGTATTCAAATGAGATGCATCTACTTCCCTCGAAGAAGCAATACTTTCAAAAGTAAGGACTTCGATGCGAACTTAAACAAGCGTATTCTTATATATTCACTGACCATGAGTGATCCTAGTGAATATGGGATATGATTGAGGAATTTGTCTTCGCATCCTCATCCTTTATTATTTCCATCACTAGTTTAAATACGATCCTTACTCATTCAATATCAGTTAGATCAACTTATATTAAAGTTCTCTAAAAATATGTTGAAAATAATCCAACATCTAGAAGAACATCAGAAAGTTGGTCCTTGTGCAACTAATCAATTGTAGTTCTTTTAGGTTATTAAAAACTGAATCATAATAAGTGATTGTGCAGGATACAATGTAATTTATCTTTTTTTAGGAACCATCTATTGCATGGAAATACTCACAGATGATTAGTATGAAAACATGATTCGATGGAAAGACACAATCATGGAACCATTCATATAAGAGACTCTCGCTGATTAGATCATTTGTACTTATTCGACTATCTGGAGTCAAAAACGTTTTTGAATAGGTGAAAACAATTAACAAAGTGTTAGGAATCTCATCGGAAGATGTCATCGGAGTGATTGTGTCCAGAAAGCTATGATAAACGTCGTTTTCGATCAAAATTTATAAAAAGAGAAAAAGAACGTATTTTTTTGTAGAGCATGTGCCAGCATCTTAGCATCGCTCCCCATAGTATTTTGATAAAGTATTCATTTCTGATATAAGATTTTGTCAAATAGGAAAAGAAAAGGAAATAAAATGACGATATCTATCAATTATTTCAACATCGTGTTGACATTAGAGCTAGTTGTAATGGATAACGACTGAAGTTTGTTTCAATTTAAGAATTACACAAAAGGAATGCAAAAAAAAACGATCGTAATTCCAAAAAAAAGCTATACTATTGGATTTTTGTTCGAAAGAAGAGTCTTTATCATTCACTAAATGTATAGATAACGTTGTTGCGAGATTTTCTCTTTAATGCAAAGTCTGTCATATATGTATATCTTTTAGAATGTTAAATTTATCAAAGAGAGACAATTACATTTCTTTTTGTCTAGATTTACTATAAAAATTTTCCAGACGGAATTTTAATCATTAAAGACTACTTCGCCGATTTTCAAGGAAGTGCAACTGCAACAGGATGCTTTGGTGCTGATGTCAAGGCAGGTGTTCCAGCAGATCCTGACTGTTCGGGGTACTTTTCAATATCTCGACAGCAAACAAGAGTATGTAGGTTTTTACTGCCGAAAACTAGCCAATTAGGACCATGGAAATCACGACGGAGAAAACGATGATCGTCAGCTGAAACAGCTCCCCCGACAGTGTATATCAGGTAGTCAGTTCTAGATCGTCGAGGGTGTGGGTGTCGATGAAAACAATACCCACACACCCACACTCACAATTATAATTGTTTTTCTTTTTCATGTTTATAGTTATTTCACGCCAGACATTATTTGAATTGTAAATTATCATAGTATCTATTACTTGTGGCTTTCACAGTATTTATTGATCATAGTTCGTAAGTATATCTCATCGTGATGCTTTATTTTTATCTAATCTTGTTTCACTTCGATTCTTATTCCATGTTTCTTATAGAATAGACAGAAGTGATATTTTGATTTCCTTGTTATTTTATGCTTCACTAAAAAAGAAGCCGAAGAACTCTCAGATAGCTTGATAACGTTGATTCAATTTTTCGCAATCTTCTATCGATACATAGATAAAGGATGTCTAATAAGTTTTGATCTCTTTCACGTAATATTCTTTTATGTTTTTTCTGTATAGAACAAGATTTACAAGTCGATATCGTTTAAACATAACAAGAAGAAAACATATGTCAATGTTTATGTATATACTCTGTATCCTGATCTATCACTTGTTTCAACCGACTCAGTAATTTGTGCGTCATTTGCTTGCATTTTACTGTGATGAACAGTTTTGATTTTTGTACCACTCGATTTTTCAATTCTGATTCATTTTCAAAACTTTCTCTTCTTAGTTTTTTCTTAAGTGCACCCCAAACTACCTCATTTAGTCAAATATTAGCAAATTTTGCATTCCTAACTCTTTCTGAAAAATCGGTATCAAGTTATTATTTGTAAAAAATTGCAAATGATACAATGTAGTAGTGATACACAGAAAAATAAAAGTTACTGTTTATGAACGATTGATCGAATAACAAGAAATTTTTCGTTCAGATTGTTTGTAAAAATAGTTCAAACCAAATTTCTATAATTATTTGGTGGTTGTGCTGCAGATTTTTCCAGCTGACCTAGCACATTGATCAGTTTTCTTAATTTCTTTTTTGCTGATTCTATCATACATTTTGCTGTGACCTGAATGATTTCGGTCGCATGGAAAAACTTCTATAAGTCACATGAAGCTATTAACGATGACGCTGACTCATGGCTAGAGTCTCTAACAATTTTTGAAGTTCCTCTCACTCATTCTTCTTTGCTCCAAAAGAGGTTACGGTCTCTAAAATAGGTGCATTCATAGGCCAAAACTCGCTATGATGGATGAACGGAGTGGAGTGATACTTATTCCTTGTGTTTCACATCATATTCAGTACCAGTGTTCGCTATCGGCGAAACACATTTTGATGGTTTGCTTTAGACTCTTCTCTTCTTGTGGTGTATCTTTGTACTACTCTGTACATACTAATGTTAGTCTCAAACATCCCAATGTGACATAGCCCGCTTGGGAGAACTTAGTTAAATGTTTGAGTGACCTGCAGCTTTTTGACTTTCTTGTGGTGCAGAGTTACGAGGTATCTAACGCTGTTCGACTTAACCTAGACACATTGATCGGCGGTCTGAGCATTTTTAACTGTTGTCGTACGGATTCTTATGGGATTTTAAATATGTTGCTATTATTTTCATAATATTCTGTGCTGCTTAAAGCTTTTCCGCTCTCAACTTGACAAAAATGGGTTCAATATTCGAAGCTTTCTCCAATCATTTCTATGAATAAAGTTTTTCGGTCTCAGTTGTGTTCATTGCTCATTTCCACGTAGCAGTTTCGTCTTCAATTTGACTCATTGCCTGGTTGCTCGGAGTGATTGGCTCTTAATGTTTCACAATACTATGAGTGATGAAAGTTATCTCTCTCACTCGATTACATCGATAAGTAAAGCGAATCTTGCAGCCTGCACTATTTCAGATTTTTCTATGATACGAAAGTTTTCGTCGTTATTGTCATATATTGCTCTCTAACTGGCAGACTCTGATCTGTATCTGTGCAGATTGGTTCGCTGACATACATTGACAGATCGATCGGCTTAAGTAAAGTTGATCATGGATGTCGATATCATATATGTCTCAATCGTTTCTAATAAACACAGCGTCTGGGCGCTAAGTGTATAATATTCAAATAGTTTATTTTGTATTTTGAATCTTCTTAATAAGTTACTCACTACGATTAAGTTATTAAACTCACGTGTTTCTTCGTTATTTGAATGATGTGTTGCAGTTGATAGAATCTTTTGCAGCTTACATCGTTGGTTTGTTTTTTTTCCGAATGATTCATATCTTACTTTTTCAGAGTGTCAAATCTTTATTTTCCGTTGGTATCTATGCTTGCCTCGTTTTTTTCACAGAGTACGGTTGTGTTGAAAAAAGTTCTTCCGTTTTATTTCATGTTACAATAAATAAAACTTACATTATGAAAAACATGAGACAATTTTCCTTTCAGATGATACAAAGATTGATAGTTTTCAGTTCAATTCACTTTTCAATTTAAACAGATATTTTAGAAGATTCGATGCTTTATCTCATTTCTCAATAAAAAAGAGGAAGAAGAAAAGCATTTAACTTGTTCATTAGGAATTGAACTTCAACACATTTACATTCTCAAAGTGATATTCGACCAAAATTTGGTTTATGTTTTACTTAGTTCTTATGAGAAAAAACAGTTTTTCTAGATGGTTCGATATAAATATATTAAAATCGAGACTCCTTTTCAAACACACATACGCTTTCTCCATATCCATCACTTCTTATATTTTCATTAGCAGAAACTTAAACACGATTTGGAGATGCATAAAAGGTAGAAGTGTTTAGGTGAGTAGAATCCTCTAATAGAAGATTAAAAGTCATAAGAGGGTGTGGGTGTGGATATGGATGTGGTGGGTTAAGAGAAAAACTATACCCACACCCTAAGTTTCTATTCATTTTGATTCAATTTTTATCTTTGGTTCGCTCTGATTCTCTATCCCGGAGAGAAACAGAATGCAGATATTAAAAAAATATATTTGCAGTTGAGTATATATATGTATGGGATGGAATTGATTTAAAAGACGCATTATTGGTCGTACCACATACAACGATTTTCATTAAGAATTTCTGATAGATTGTTACTATATATGCTATTTGAAAAGGTAGCAACAGATGTCATGAATTGAGTGTGAGCATTGTTGCAGCAAAAGCCTACATTACTCATTTGCTCATTTCTCTTCTTCCAAATAATCAATGATAAATAAATCCATGAACACTAAAGCGTATAAACTTTCATGACTACTGTGTTACTGATAAGCATATTTAAATAGTTTCTGTCATAAAAAGTTGACCTTTTTTTCTTTATCAGTAACAATGAAATTCAACTAAATCAACAACAAATAGAAGCTGTAGTCATTTTATTTTATTATGTAATTCAAATGTATTATTTAAAAAAGTGATATTTTTTGCTATTATCATCAATGAGTAAGAATGTTACAAGTCAAATATCACTCAAGACATGAACGATGACAGATATCAGATAACTAATTCATTGAAGATTGCATTGATGAATCACTTTTTCGTCAGATTATTATTGAGCTTAAATTAACCTGTTAACTTGAATAAATCAAGAGGAAGATGTTTGACTGAATTATTAACAAATAGCACTAAAAGAAACAATTACATATGCTAGTCAAAAAGCTTGACTTCATAGGGTTCTAAAGATGGAGAATATTCAATCTCAATTGAATGTTGTTGTTTGAAACCAGAAAAACCTGTATTTCGTAGATTCAGATCAACCAAATATCTTAAACAATAAATAACCAATGGATTAAAGAAATGGATTAATATGAATTATAATTGGAAACAAGTCGATTATTTCGTTATAATCAACATATCAAGAATACTGAACTTGTATTAAATATGTGTATTATTATAAACAAAATTATTGGAACTATTTTGTTTTTATTCATTAAACATTTTAGTTACGTCTTTAAATTCTAAAATATTAAAATATAATTTTCATACAAATGATGATATAGTGACAAATACTCTTGAATATTCGCCATTCTTAGACAATATGTGATCAACGTATAAAGAAACGACACTCTCTATATAAGAAAAAACAAATGAAACGAGAATATTACATTTTTCGTTCTTCTTGTAGAAAATAGATCAAATCAATTTGAATAGTTATTTACTAGTTAATGAAATTTTTTTATTTTATAAAACAATACTCCACTCATAACAACAACATAAAACAACAGTGGCAAGAATATCAATATGAATGTTTTTTTTTTGTTATTGTTGTTATGTTTCGTTATTTTGACGGTTAGAAATAGTAGAAATCATAGGTCCTGCTAATGAAACTAATGCCATAGGAAATGACATTTTTTCTGTAACTTTATCAATAACTGCTTTAACTACAGGTGTAGCCATATGTTGATTTTTACCACCTTGTTTTAATGATCGATAAATTTCTTCTTCTTTTTTATTTAATCCAAATGATGATGCACCATAACCAAGATCATCAAGTACTTCAAATGCATGATAACCAATTGTAGCAAATAGAGACATTTGATTTTTATATAAATCAATTAGTTTTTGTTCTCGACTAGGTCCACGACATGTTTTAGTTATAATTAATTGTCGAAGAAGAATGAGATTCATAACAGGAAATGTAGCCGATTTAGAACTGTCACCAAGTTCATCGAGACATGAATTAACTGGAACAATATAAGACATATCAGGTTTACATTCAAGTGCACGATAAAGAGGTATTGGTGTTGGAATAGGAGCTGAAGCATTAGTTGGAAGAGGATGAGGTGTACGACGAGAACCAAAACAGCCAACACCTTAAAAAGCAAAACAAATTATTCATGTTTACTTTGATAAAAAATTCAATTAAATTATACCTGATGAAGATGCTATTATTTCTACTTGTTGAACATTTGTATTCATATTTCTTGTTTTCGATGGATAAATACCTGTAGCTGTACCACCTAATAACTCAATGGCTTCATCTACAATAGCGATTTGTTCACGTCGTGGTAAAAATGGCCATCTAGTAATAACATAAAATAAAGTGACACCATGAGATTCAAATTCTCGAAACAATGACTGTAATACCGCTGTATTAGCAAATGAACCTGATGTACGACAAAATATTGCAGCTCGTGGAATAATATGTCGATCAAGAAATTTTTCTTTTAAAAATGCATGAGCTTCACGTTCAGTCCATTGTTCAATACCTATTAATAATAATAAAAATTGTTAGTGCAGCTGTGGCAAATCAATACATTATTGAATATAAATTTTTAGAAGGCCTAAGAGAACTTTTCCAGATCACAACAAATTATTCAATTATCGAAATTTATTTCTTCGCAGCGGAGTTTCTGATAAATTTTAAATACTTTCTTTTTTCATTGATAACAACAAACTCGCAAGAATTATTGAAAGATTTGCTTACCACGTGTATCCCACCATCTTACACCAAATTGATCGGTGTAAGCTGTTGTTGTCTGTGTACAAGTATTTAAACCTGCACTAGTTCGTATTTGTTCATCACCTGAAAGTTCTCGTATTAATGTTGATTTTCCAACACGAGCAGGACCAAAAACAAGTATTTCAAATTCAGATGAAATCTTTTCTATTGCTTTAGCATCAGCTATGCCTGTATTTGAATAATTACGTGTACGAATTTCAAGAAGACGTTCACGTAAATAGTTTTGTAAAGGTGGTTGTTCATGTTCATTTGTTTGCAAATAATCAGAATCAGCTTCAGCTACAAGACAATGTGATGGCGATGTTGAAGTCATGTGTTATGTAGAAATCAGTATTTGCGTTATGAAGAAAAGAAAGAAAAAATGCATCTAATTTTATATTGTTGTCTACTTTCTTTCTTTTTTTTTTCATTCGATTCTTTTTCTTTTGTCGTTTCTGCTTATTAAGAGTTCTTTGATCGTTTCTTTTCCTTTCTTTTTTTTTTTGCTTTTTATTTAAAATCATTCAATTTTCTTTTTCTCGTTCACTACCTAATTTTATAGTCAGTTTTGTAAAAACATTGCCAAGTTCATTTACTAATTCAAGAAAATCTTTGTTTACAATTATTCCACGTAAATCAACTGTTTGAAGTTGACATGTTGGATGTTTAACTAATGGACGTAATACAGCATAGCAACCACTTGATTCTAATGGATTTCCACTTAATGTTAAAATTTTTAATGATTCATTTTTTGATAAACCTTTACCAATATATGTAGCACATTCCGTATTAAATTGATTATTATCTAGATAAAGTTTTTCTAAAATTATATTTTTTCTTAATAAATCATTGATGGCTTTAGCTGCTAATAGTCCAGCACCATTCCAAGATAAATCAAGTATTCTTATACGTGCATTTGCAGCCAATGGTTTTATTATATAACTACATGCTTTTGAACTAAGACGATTCCATCCAAGATGAACTTCTTCTAATGTTTGATTTTCGCTTAATGTTTTACCAAAAAGACGACCTGTTGTTTCATTTTCAAAGAAATTTTTATTTAAATTTATATAAGTTAAAAATTCATTTTGAGAAAAAACTTCAGCAAATAATGGTGCACAATCATCATTAAAACGATTACCATCAAGATTGATTATACGAATTGAACGATTTGAACAAAGTACTCGACAAAGAGCTTTACAACCTATGAAGAAAGAAAAAAAGTCTTTTCAATGATAGTTTATCAATGAGATACAAGATAATTGAATAAAAGGATGTTTTTCATAGTGATGCACTAGATTTATACAATCGAACAGGTTCGATCATCTATTCATTTTCATTGTATGTTTTCCGACTTAAATATATATGAACAGATTTCATTTATTTTGTTGCCTTGTTTTTCTTTAAACTGATAGCAACTTTGATAAATTTGTAATTTTACAAATCTAAATCATTTCTGATTCCGAAGCAAAAAGAATGATATTGATCAACTTTTATTTTTCATTTAAAATATTCATACCTTGTAGACCAATATCATTATTTGCAAGATTTAATTCATCAATATATTCATTTTCTTTAATTAAATATGCTATATATATAGCACCTCGTGATCCTATACTATTATCTCGTAGATCAAGTTTCGTAATTGTTGAATTAATTCTTAATGATGGTACCATAACTTTAACATTAATTGGTTTTAAACCACAATAACGTATTGTTAATGATTCATTATCAATATGACGTAAAAAATGAGTTGATGGTATAACACCATGACGACGACATTGATCTATATAAACACCTTTACATGAATAATCACGATGTGGTTCTTGTTCTTGTTCAATATCTGTATCATAATCAACTTCATCGGATAAAGTTGAAATTTTTCTTATTGAATAATTTTCATTATTTATTTCAGCATTTTCATCTAACAAATCATCATCGGCTTCTTGAATAATACCTGCACTTATAGCTGAATCTGGACGTTCATGTGAACTCGTATGTGCAGCTGAACGTGTTGCGCTACGAATTAATCGTTTTGGTTTAGCATCAGCGGATAAAATTAAACGAGTTTGATTGTCAAGTAATTCGGGTCTTTCGAAAAGATTATATGTTGTCATGAATTCTCTTGTACTGCTTTTTAAATGCTCGACACTTCAACAATAACTTTCTGTTCTTATCGTTAACTGTTCCTTATGCACATACACAGATGAAAAAAAAAGAAGCAAAGATATGAAATTTTATTGATGTGAAAAAAAAAGAAAAAAAAAAAAAGGTAAAGTGTAAAGTATTCAACGAACGACAGCTACACATAAATGAAATTAAAATAATCTTAAACGTATCTGTTCCGAATCGAGCAATTGCAAAACTTTCAGACAGTATGAAAGAAACAATAACATACGAACATATGTTTTCAATTAGTAATGTCTAAGAAAAGAACAATTCAACTCGACTAACCAATAAAGATTTATATGGTAGAAAATCGAAAAGAATGATAGATTGTATGGTTATAAAAGAGACTCAAATGATTATTAAATTAACAAATTTGTCCAAAATTCTCTTTTATATACAAAATACTAATATTCGTTTCTAGTTATGACCGTTGAAAAGAAGAGATAAAAAACTGATCGAATATTTTAATACAAATTTTTCTGATTAGTTTGTTAGAAATAATTCTATTGAATTTTTTCGAGAAAAAAAAAACTTTTTAAAATCAGCTAATTACTTCCAGTAAAATATTTATTTCTCTTGATTGAGTTAACCTAATAATATGACTCTTATAAATTTTCAGTTAGTGCACCTGACAATAAGTGACCTACTGCTTTAATTCCATACGATTCTTTGTTGTTCGAAAAATTGAATTGAAAGAATTTTATTAAAATCTGCATTATATAATTCAATATGCTCGTATTTTCTGTTTTCAACAAAGAAAAATCACAGATGTCTATCTAGATTTATTCCAAAACAAAAGTTACGCTTGTTTTATTTTCAAATAGATACTAACTAGATCTATTGAAATGTTCGATGATTCATATAAAATAAGAAATATTCAACAATGTTCATTTTATTTTCTTTAAAATTTTAATTAAATCAAAACTTTTTATTATACTATTTCATATATACAACTTTCTTATATTTTTTTAAATTATTCATCGATCGCTCTATTTCAATTGATAGTAATTGGATAACTTAAGTACAAAAAAATATATCCTTGCAATGTCAAAGCGATTTTTCCTATTACATCGTTACAACAGAACAGAATAAAAAAAAACATTATAACGTATCGTTTTTCATGTTATTCCTTGATTTTATTACTTTTATTTGATTCATCATGAAGCATGATGCAGATGGCCTTTGTACAGATAAGACAAATATCTATTTTTGTTTCCTTTTGTTTTTTCTTTTTTTAATAAATTTATGATTAATATTTCTCATTTCATGATATTCAAATAGGTTATTTTTAATTTACAAAAAGAAAAAGATAAATTACAAATCACTTATGTTGTGTTTATTTTCCAAGAAAAAAAATGCTGTTAGGTAGTAACCGGTAGTGACGTATTTACTGTATGTAATTTGTATTTGATTTCAGTAGATATTGCTGGATGTTGCAACCGTTTGATAACGAGTTTTAATGGTGGTTTTTTCATAACAATTGTTGGTGATGAAGATAATGGAGTAGCTAGGGATGGGAGGTGACTAATAGAAGATGACGATGATTTTTGTTTACAATTGGATATTTCTTCGAGAATGTGATGATCACTTGATGATCTTATGTTTTCTTCTTCTTCTTGTTCGTCTTCATTGTCGCTCTCCCATAGATTATTATCATCATCATTAAACAATGACTGAAAAATAAGAGAAATTTAAGATCGATTTGTTGTATTTTATTGTTACTCAATAAATGCAAAAGAACATCAAGTAAAATTTCCATTCGATAAAAAAAGTTTGGGTTATTTTAAAAGAAAAGATTTTTTTGTTTTGGAAAGATGCGTTTGTATAATAGAATAATAATAATAATTATTATTATTAATTATTTCCAAATTCCTAATCGACTTTATTCTGATATAGAATGAATTCTTTGACTTAGATTTAGAGTATTAGATGAATGAAATTGAATAAGAGTTAAGAAAAAACATGTTTTTGTAAATAAATAAAAGTATTCTCAACAATCAACCTATACTAACTGTGATACGCTTGAAAGCGTTTGTTATATTTACCTTAGCCGCTTCAATATAACGTTTTTTGACAATATTAATATCAAAATATGTATTATTAGAATGAATATCAATATTTAATTGTTTAAGTTCATCTAAACCACGTTGTATATTATCTAATTTACATCTCATTTCTTTTAAATCATCCATATGTATTTGTTTTTGTCTTAATACTTTATTTAATTGTTTCATTAAATTATCTTTCAATTGTTTTTCTTGTTCATTTTTATATGTATCAAATTCCATATCTGATTGTAAGCATAAAATTTGAATTTGTTGTTTTTTTTCACTATAAATTTTATTAACTAAATTTATTTGTTGATTATACCATTCATCTAATCGTTTAAATAAATATTCACGATGATTAGTAGAATCAAATAATAAATTATCTAAATCCATACGAGCATGGTCTATGTCATTACATAGAGTATATAATTCAGAACGAAGTAAATCTTGATGGTAATTTAAATGTTTAAGACACAATTGTAATTGACAATGTGGACAAAGTATATAATCGTTTGATGTACATTGATTTCCATCTATATCCGCATGTTGACAAAGATTTCGAGCTGAAGCCATTATGATAATATTATTTAGAGAAAATAAAAATTGTCATTGAATATAAAATAAAGTTAGTGAGCAAGTATTGCGAGACAAAAGAAAACAGAACGAAAGGGAAAAGTAATAAAAGAAACCAAAAAGAAAAAAAGAAAAAAAAAAGAACCTCTACAAGCATTGAAAGCGTAATAATAACGAAAACTTTTTGTAAATATAAAAAATTGAATTGAGATTCAAATTAGTATCTTGCAAAAAGATAATAGAAATGATATTCTTTACAAAAAGCAACAATTCTTATTCAAATACAATTATTCATCATTCATGACAATTTTTATTGAAATTCATTAAATATGAAATGAACAAAACATTCAATAAACGCTTAATGTTCAATTATTGAATAGTTTATATCATAAAATCAAGTGAGTTTGTTGATACGTTCCAGAAAGCTTAATTTTGTAGATGACGCAGCATGGATTAAAACAATTGGTTTTCTAGTTGAAATTAGAGTTTTTAGTAATTAAAATGTACATGTCTTTCAATAGCGTTATTATGTTTTTATTTTAAATAAATTTGATAATTTTATTAGAATTTACTAAGATTTTTGTCTAGCAAAAAATCTTGCAAATTTGCATACCTCCGAAAACTTTGTCGATTTCATTGTAAGACATTACACAATTATTTCATAACCACGTGTATAGAATTTTATTGAGTCATTCATAGAAGAAATAAATGTTTATTCTCACACATAGCAAAATGTAAGTAGTTGATAGGTTAGACTTTTTCGAACTTTTGAAACTTTAGAGAATGATTCATCATTTACTAAGTAGAAGTTTGAGAAAGATGATGACTAGTCTTCATACGTGTCTTAAGTTTGTTTAAAATGGATTAGTGATATTAGAAAATAGAGATAGTTGAAAACTTCACTTTTACATTGTAAAAATAAGACCGTCTTATAGAATTTACGATAAAAAATAATTATATGTCCAGGTTCATTACCTAAAATATAATTCTTCTCTACCATACTAAACGACATGATAGAATGGAATATTTATTTTCATTAATTTATTGTAAATTGAAGAAAAAGAACGATAATGTTCTCTGATCAAGTAAATATTCTCTAGAGGAAAAAAGTATGCAGAAAAAAAGTTTATTGATGTTTATTTCCATGAAAACAAAACGTTGTCATGCACTATGATAATGTTACATTCATTCACTGTCACAGAACATATACATTTCTTTTTCTTCATTTTGAAAACAATAGTATTTTCATTATCAATTCAATTCTTATCGTTTCGAAACTGTAATACTTTGTTATAGTCAATAAAACTACGTGCTATTTATCTATCTATAAAATACTGTTGAAAATAATTCGATACTAAATTAAATCATGTTTACATCCTAATAAGAATCTGTGACCTATTCAAATTATGTCGCATCTAGAATATGTCGTGAGCTATTTATTCATTATTCATAGTTCTTGTTTTGTATGTTTTGCATAGTAAAAACAGCATAGTTGTTATATTAAACTTGAATTTTTTTCAATGTTAGTTATGTTTTTATCGATGTTTGAGAAAATGTCGAAAGATGAATGGTTGAAATAGAAATGCTTAAAAGAAGCTTTATAGTAATTGAATCAATTTGCAATGATGAGATCTCAGTGTATCATGCTTAATAAATTGAAGAAAAAAAGGAAAAACATTGAAAATATTTAATAAAAATCAAAAGCTATTAAATATGTACTTTTTAATGAAAACTAGATCGAAAAAAAGATAAAAGCTACATTTTAACTACGTATCCGAAATGTGTTACACCACAGCTGGACGCAATATGCTTTTATACTGTGGACTTCGTCTCATACCTTATATTACAAACTACGACACCTGGAATATAGTCAATATATAAAAGTGCACAATAAAAAGTAAATGAGTAATTTTTTTCATTCTGTATGTGGACTAGAAATATAAAAAACAACAAGACGGAATTCTCAATAGCCAAATTCATATTTTTATGAATCACCCAATATTAAAAAAATATTATACAATCGTACTTTTTCACACATAAATTTTGCATAATAATAATAAAATTAATCGAAAACAAGCCGCAAGGATATTGCCTAGTTAAAATGTTTGCAAGAGTATGGTTAAAAAATTGGTGATAAGTGTTAGTTTATATACTGTGCCAAAAATAAATACACATAATCAACATGTAAGCGTGATTTTTTTGCTTACATCTTTTGATGAGTTCGATTCATTTATCTATTACAGATTTTAATGCTTTTATCTACAAATAGAACTCGATAAACTTAGATTGAAAGCAACAATCCGAAGTTGATACGCCTTAATGTAAACAATTTACGATAAAAACATTAGTTTTTTTCTCCTAGTGTCGAAAAAAGACTTTTTTGATACCTTTTTGATTTTGCACCATTTAATTGTATTAATCTCCATTTTTTTTTTATCAAGAAACAAAGATTTGCATATCTATATTATGTTACAGATAAGGTGCTTCAATCCACTGCAATTTTGAGGCATGGTAAAGTCTACATTACTTACAGATCTCTCTTCTCTATCGATGCGTGCGATCGTGAAATTTTAAGAAAAACTTGATTGGAGTAGGGTACTCTTGGTGATAGATACAGCAGTGAGCTGTCAAATAAGAGGCCAAACATCATGAGATTTGTTTTTTATGTTGTGATATTCTCGTCTGAAAAAAAAAATCTATGTTGACTTTCTAGCTCCACCGAATGAAGGTCAATAAATTCTTATTGTTACGAACATTGAAGAAAAATCATATATGCACTTTATGAACATTCATTTGTGATATATTTATTTATCATTGTTATTTCAGTGAAAAAAAATCAGACAATTAATTCGTTTCCAGCGGTGTCAAATTAACATTACTATTCAAACCAACCTTTATGTTATAGAATTATTTGCATTAGAATTAATAATAATAAATGTTAATGCAAATTCTAATATGGCACACCTAGTTCGTTCAGAAAGAAGGACTATTCTTTATTTATACAAAACTAAATACAAATTTTAAATTGTAAAACAAAATTGATTTGTGTTTATTTGTCCATAATACTTTATGTTAATATATGTTTATAAATGAAACTCAAAATAATTGAATCCATAATTATAGAATTATAGAATGTTCTCTTTAGTTGAAAACTTTTTGATTAATAATTAATGAAAACATGCACAAAAATTTACATTATTTATTACAGCATTGTCAGTCTGCTATTTATTTAACTTTTATTAGCATGTATTGTTCTTTTACTTTTGCTAGTCAGTTGTAACAACAAGTATACTTAATAAATATCAATTTTGTGTTTTGTTGTTTATCAACATAGCCAACGAATAATAAAATCATAATATTTTTTTAATAAAAATTATACCTTTGTGATTTATGATACTGATTCATATTTTTAGTTAATCTTCTATCAATTATTTGTGCTAAATGATTGTATAATGAATATATGGGCAAAACAAAAAAGAAATAAATGAATATGAAACATTTTCAGCATTCAAAAAAAATTACAGGCAACGAATCTTTTCATGATCTACAGTCATCCTTTGAATTCTACATATAATCATTTATAATACTGAAAAATTTGTCTTTCTTATAAAGTGAATCATTGATGACAAAAAAAAAGAAGCATAATTCGAATGTTCTATTCATATTTAAGCACATGTGTATTCATCATTGCTAATACCATTTGAACATGAACTTGCTTCCCATGAATATTTCACTTTGCTACCTTTAATAACTTTTCCACAACCAGTAAGTGCGTAAGTTTCTACCAGAGATTTGCATGCTTTTTCACAATTGGTCATAGATACATCATTGCATGAGCAAAGTTTACATGATGATACATCCCATTTATGAAATGGAAAATAAATTGTATTTGAAACAGCTTTGCATTTACAACTATATCAAACAATTTGATTTTGTTTTCTATATATCTTCTGTATTCAAAAATTAATTTTTACTTACTGGCGGTTAAATGGATTACCATTGACAACAATCAAGAGTGTAAGTACAGCAAGAAGAAACAGCTTCATCGTAGATTTTGATAATAAAAATATACATAAAATCTACCCTTACTACTGCACTTATATACTGTACACTCTATTTGATTCATGGTTATTCGTTTTTTCTTCTTCTTTTTTTTTTATCGTATTACAAACGACTGATATATTAATTTGTAGATATGAATCGTAATGATGCCATAGTAGCACTAAAAGCGATGATTGTTGACGATCGAGATTACGTGAGAAGAAGAAGAAAAAAAGAAAACTTCAGAAAGAAAATGTCAATATGAATCAGACACATATACCAACACAACCAAGGTTGATATGTAAATGTAAAGTGTGAGTGATATATGAAAGTATCTTTTAATTCTGGACATACATTTTACGACAATTTAGTCGAGATCAATGCATGTAAAATAAGCAATAAAACTCACTATTTTTTAACAGGAATAACAAAATCAATATATGATTGAAGCTTTTTTTTACAACAATTAACATTCTTAAGAAGTAAAAAAGAAATTTTGTTTTATTCTGTTATGGAATATATTGCACATGTTCAAAAGAAAACATATTTAGAAAACTAGTGATGAAAAGTTTTAAAAATTGTATCGATAAATCGAAAATATTTATCGATCATTAAGTCTCGCAAGTTTGAATAAATTCTTAAGTTATAAATAGTATAGTATATATATATTTTCATTTACTTCGATTAGCATAAACAATATCTGATTATAGTCTTTGAATTCGATTATCCTATCAGCCTAATGCTTTCTTAATTAATCGAGTTTTTTCTTAATAATAGAAGTCTTTTTTATGATGTCTTTTCAGTATTCATTCTTTCGTTCATGTCAAACTGCAACAATGACAGAAATGAACGTCTGGTAAGAATTCTTATTGTATATTTTGTAATTCGCTAGATGAAATTATTTCTCTAGTATAAAATCGTCTTCACTGATTAAGATGATAAGAAATTGTTCATTAAACATCTCATTTATGTCATGCCTTCATTTGATTAAAAACTTGTATGAAAAATATGACATTATTGTACATTTGTCTTTGGATTGAAGCCATTAAAGATAAATAAGCTCGTATATAATTTATACATTAAAGAATAATTGTGAAAAAATAATTAAGTAATTAAAAAGAAAAAAGAAAGTAAATATTGATAATTTTTTATTTCTAAAAATGTTTCATTCTAAATTGCATTTAATATAAGAACAAAAAAGGCAAAGAAACAGCACTCTGTATAATGGACGGCAGCAATGGAAATAATAGAATCTAAAATGAAAGAATAATTTTTTTAAAATTTCATTTAATGATTATAATTATAATGTTTACTATGAAATAGCTCATGTTCAAATATAATTGATGGTAATTGTCTGGTAACATAAACTTTTGATGAACGAAATGATTTATACGAATAATCTCGTTTATCATTTTTATTCATTGATAAACGATCATTATGATTATTATTAATAAATGATGATGAACAATCGACATCATGTTGAAATTCATTTTTATCATCATTATGTAAAATTTTACATTGAATTTGAAATGGAATTGGTTCTTTAAGTATATGATAAAGATAAAATGAAAAATGAAATATTGATAATGAGGAAGAATTTATTGGAACATGAATCACAGTTGGATCAATTGAACAACTAAAGCAAATAAAATTGTTTTCTTTTCTTTCTATTCTTATATTTTAAGTTTTACCCTTGATAAATCAATCGTCTTGATTGTACATAATTTGTATAAGGATAAAGTGCTTTTAGATCACATGAATCAATTAAAGATCTTGATGATATGAAAGATAAATCATCAAGTGTTATATTAATAAAAGAATAAAGTGATATAAAACAAGAATCAGGACAAAAATATGAATGATTATGTAATGTCCATGTTAAAGTAATTCTTAAAAACATCAAAAAAATCTATATTTTTTAAAGTTGATATTATGTATTTTTCTTTTTATTACCTAGAAGTTGAAATAATTTGTTGTTCATTATTAGAAATTTCATCATGATCAGGATGTGTTAATAATGTATCTTTACTATCTGAAAATGTTGGTTTAGTTGATGTTCGATGAAATAAACGTATTTGATTTATATCAGGTACACAAACAAAAAAACGCTCATATTGTTTGGTAAAATTGTTATTTTTATGTACACTTTTCCAACGAAGTTTACCAACAATCAAATCATTTGTTAGTATCTATATTTATAAAAAAGAAATAGAAAAAAGAAGTCTTTTTAATCATCTGATATAAGATTTAAATAGCAAACTTCAGGGAATCACTTCAATAGTGAATCTATCTATCATGATTGATGATTTACAGATGATAGTGTTGTGCTTTTTCTTTTAACAGTAGATCTATTGAATTTTATATTGATTCTGAGTTAAAAGTTCGTAAAAAAAAAAGAAGCCGAATAATGAATGACTGTAGATAATTTTATCTTAGGAATTGAACTATCCGATATAATAGTATCTCGCAAAATACAATCAATCGAAACTGTCAATTGTATTGAAAAACAAACGAATTTTCTATGTCAGAAATGTTAAATTTAAGAAGCAAAGGTGTGTTAAAACTTTCTCAAAATTCTTTCTTAATTACAACCCTGAAATCTGATAAAGAATGTTAGAACATGCCAGCTTTAATAATAAAACTTCATCATTAAGTATTATAGATGAATTTATATCTAAAACGATCAACTATCTAAAAGTCTTAAGTCACAACGTGTTAAACGTCTGACTTACTTAGGTAATTCATCTTCGGATTAGGATAGAAAAAAAGTTTTAAGCAATTAAAAACATCTCCTTTTTTTATTACTTTAAAGAGGCTTTCAATAATCTTTCTTGCTGTTTTAATTAATGAATAATTCAATTATCCTAAATCTCTTTTTTTGAAATTTCATTTTCCATCTTAATCAAATTTGATTTAAATGAAAATTTCTTTTAAATTATAGCTAAATATATAGTCATCTTTTTTTTTCTATTCAATACCAATGAACAATTATTGATATGTGTAATAAATTGTGCATGTGTTTCATTTGACCAATGTGTTTTACAATTATGATCACCAAGTAGAACATTATTTGGATCAATACCATTTAATTGTATCGTTACAAATAATTGATCATTTGGACAATGAATTGTACTTGGTTTGATAACTAAAAATGAATTAAATAAATTAAAAAAAGAAATAATAAAGAAAAATTTTCAAATAAACCTTTATTATCTTTTCGACAAAGAATTTCATAATAATCCACAAATACATTATGTCTCATTACTAATGGCTGATCATTTAATGAAATATTTGCTCGTATACATAGACCATATCCATTTCTACGCCAATGTTCAAATGAACGGCATTTTTGAGGATCAGTTTTTAGACAACGGTCGAAACATTCGAAGTCCGATATCCAAAGATCATGTAGATCATTATAACCATGTAGTGCTGTATTACTACGTTTTTCATAGAAACAATCTTCAATAAAAAGAAATGTAGAAGATAAATTTAAAAAGAAAAAAGAAAAGATTTATTTACTTTCAAGGTAATTCAATGCCATGAGTTTGGTTTTCAATTGAAAAATTATAAATATGAGCATCACCCACAGGCGGCAGCTCATGGTAAATAATCATTTTTATGATAAAATGGCTTCATCTAGTATTAGCAACAACATATTATAGTTGTTGTTGAATTAGCCATAGAAATTTATCTGTAAATGACAAGTTTTAATTAGCATTTTTTTTCCTTTTACCTATTGGCTATATATTATATCAATCAGTATTAATGTATCTATGCATGTCAGTGAGAAGATAATGAACTGACTTTTCCTTACAGCTTGTTGTTGTCATCTTGTGCAGATTTTTCAATTATTCTTCTACTGCTTTCTGCTTTTTTTTTCTTCAAGCAGTATATGTTCGCGCATGCGAAAGAAACAATTCTTTCTCGTTTCTTTTTTTTTTTCAAAGGAAATACTAATTTCTCTAGTCTAGTGATGAAGTAGAAAATCAACTAACGATGTTCGTCAATGTAATAAGAAATTCTCAACACCTTGTTCATGCTTTCTTCAGAAATATAACAGCTTAAAAGGCATTTGACAGGATGGAGCATTAAATGTATGAATTAAAAAGTCATCGACCCTAGCTCGCTCAATTTTAATTAAAACAACAGTCAAATTAAAAAAAAAAAAAGAGAAAAGTCTTTCGTTCTATTCATACAGAGCGACAGTTGTATTCAAATCCCCGAAAGCCTAATGAGTGTCACACGGCGTTAGATTCAGACTTCGCTTGTCAACACTAAGCGAATTACACTTTATAACTGACAGAAAAGAGACATACATATATAAATATATATGTTAATATCTTTGGTGCATCACTAAAGAATGTTCGGCATTTCTCGTTTTTTATTTAAACAATGAAATTTACAAATCGATTATAGAACAGCGAATACAATGGTTACGACTGAATGAAGTATTTTTTTTTAATTTCTTTTTTAATAATAGTAATAGATATTTCGACGGTCTCTTAAACATTCTCCAAAAGAACAGTATAAAAGTTTTTTTCAATGGTGTTCAATTCAAGCAGAAAAAAAACATGATTTCAATAGTTTTCATTGATCAATAATCAATTTTTAAAAAGAAACATTTTGATACTTACTTCAATCATTTTACATATTGTTGTCATTAAAAAAATGCAATATGATTGATATATATTGACAAAAACTCGATTCTTCTCTTCTCTACATCGATCGTTTAATAAAAAAATAATAACATATAGCTTCTCTTTCTCTTCTTCTTTTCTCTTTACTGAACAGAATGAACGAGAGAATGAAACAGGATATAAAATATTATGATAGTAATAGTATATGAAGCAAACACGCCTACATATAATGCAAAAAAAAGAAAAATTTCGCCTGTCGTATGTTTATTTTAAGGTAATGAGCAGTACACCATACTTTATTATGTCCGTTTTTTTAATATGTAAGAACGGTGAAATCGAATCACAAATTATGATGGTTCTAATGTAGAAAAAAAACGAGAGAAAAGTCAATCGGAGTTGTCGTTTATCGGAGAAATGCTTTTTTTTTAATTCTATTGACAACATTGCGTGTGTATGGGTATTGTCACGCAATGTGTATCTTATGGCATAAACGTTAGAATGATTTACCAAGTAAAGAAAGACATTGTTGCTATGGAAAAGAAAAATCTTTTTCAAAAACTTAAATGATAAGATTATATGTTATTTATAGTTAATATAGAAAAAGATAAAGAAAAAAAAAATAACAAAAATAATTATTCAACATGTGAAAATTCTTCTTCGTTGTTTTCGATATTTATCATTTTTGTTAATTATTGTAAGAGGTAAAAAAGAAATAACTATTGTCGAATTTAGATCAAGACTTCAATTGATTAAATTAATATACTTACTGCTAGAAGTAGTTGCGTGATGAAATAAAATGATTTATATGCGAACTTGGTTTTGAGATTTAGTGTAAACAAGAATTTATTTGATACAATTAAACGAGAAAATGTAAATGTATGTGCATATTATTAATATATGTGGTTCTGGAACATGACTGTTAATTAAATGGTGTCTCACAGGCATATATTATTAATATTTGCCTCTGCTTTCCTTTAAGATTTGAATTCACATGTAGGATTAGTTGATATTCTTGACAAAGTTTCAATGGAGTCAATACTAGCTTATGGCAGTCTCTATCAAATGTGTAATACGTATATTTTTTCAAAAAAACTTTTCATTACAACCCCATGAGGGACAAAAATGTAGAACTCACAAATTCTGACTCGCATAAATTTATGATATATTATCAGAAGTGTTGAAATAATTAATTTAAAAAAAATGTCAAATAAATGAATAAATCAAAATGATAACGTTTCACTCTACTAATTGACATTTAAAATAAGATCATTTTGCTGTATTAAATACCAAAACTTACAATACTTAGAGTAGTTAGAACCTACAGAATTCCAGAATAATCTAAGCACTGTTATTACTTACACTTCTTTTTCAACCGTTATGAAAATGTATCCAATAATCAGTGTCCTTCGTTCTCTTACTCTCCGGTTGCTAAGATCGAAGGAGTGTGAGTGCGCGAAAAAATTGATTCAAACTTGCAGTCACTATTTTCTTCTAACATATACACGACTTTCAGTAAAAATTAAAAAGCAAAGATGTTGATAATAAATAGTATATGACATCAGTATTCATTCTTTACTTTCAAGCACCTTTTATTTCGTTTTATATATGACTTTTATTCAGAATGAAGAATAAGGGGAGAAAATGTTACCGGACACAAAAACTCCTACTCTTCAGTTTTATCTTTTTTATGCATTCTTATCTAGTACTGTCTATGAATTACTTTATTTTCAAGCAATATATAACCGACGAAGTTAGAAGATTTTGATTTCAAACACGTATATTACATTTGCATAGCTATGAGTTCCAAAAAGAAACGAGAGACTTCCAAAAGAGGCAACATTAATGTATCAAGTACTAGATGTATACATATGCAAACGTCAGCAAGCTCAAAGGACCCATTGCAGAATCAACAACATTTTGCTCAACAGATAAAGGAAATCAATCAACAACATATTAATTTAAAACAAGCTCTTCAAGTAAATAAAATTAGTCAAAACTTAGTGAATACAATAAACCGATGGGAAATAGAATCCATAACAGAGATTCGATCAGCAGCTAAAAAAGCTCAAATGGAAATAAAAGAACTGATAGAAGAGCCAAGCAAAAAATTAAATGATTCTGTTAATAAGCTATCGAAAGACCTTACTTCGAACTTAAAACTAAATAAGTTTACCAGTGATGATATTGATCGATGGAAACGCCGGATCGAAAAATATCAAAATGACCTAAAGCAGATATCTGCAATCAAGATAGAACCGTTAATATTGTCATCGAACTCACTGATTGCAATTATAAATACAAACATGAACAAAAACGAAATTCTTCGTCCATCATTAGAAGGTGTTGTCCGTTCGGAAGAAAAATCTAGCCAAACAGATGAACAGGTCATGTTAACACAAGTTGCTCACTCTCCAAGTAACGAGCAGGAACCTCCTATAACAAAGACCACAGACGTACCATCTCAGCCATGCCCATGTATTTCTTTTGGTCTCCATGAGTCGAGTAATTCGAAAATGCATAAATTATTCGAACATCTGACGTCTCTCCCTCCAATGGATAAAAGTGGGTCAATGAGTGGTGAATGTGATTTTGAAACCACTCAAATGGAAAAATTTCTTTCAAAAACATTCGGTTTTCAAAATCTCTCTGGACAATATATCGTTCAAGGTGTCAAAGCATTTCAATTAGACAAATCGCCACTTTCGATGGATCCGGAAAAAGTAATTCGTTTCCCCATCAAGACTGCTACTACGTCATTTGTGATGAACGTACAAGAAATACTCGATTGGCAACAGTCATATAAAGTTTATGCTGACAAAACTATTAAGGGTATGAATGAAGATTTTCTTCGACGAGCACTACAAGGACAGAGTGAATATGGAAAGGAAGCATTTCGTATGAAATTTGTTGTTCGTATTTCACAATGCCCTATCTTGATGGAATTCGATGCTCGCATAATATCTCGTGCGGCTCAAGAAGAATGGCCACACCGAATTAAATTAGTTTCAGTAACTGGCATTGATTTTGCTGGACGAATACATGATGTAGATGATATTCGGACTTATGTTACAAATTGGAAAGATGTTTATGAAATCAATCCGAATTCGAATTTACCACTAGTTTATAATAAAAGAGATTTTCGTCGGAGAACTAATGGTCCACGAGCAAAACTAGACAAAGATTTTCTTCGAAATGATTTAATACGTATGGCAAGACTTCGACTACGAGCATGTGATCAAGAAGGAGTGCAAGTGGTAGTCGAAACAGGTATTGGACTTGGTGTATTTGCTGGCAAAGCTATTGGAATTGATCAAAAAGTACGATCACTTTCTGCATTTGCTATTCGAAAAGTACTTGAAGAAGATGGACAAACTTATCGAAACATACATGCCGTAGTGTTTGCCCTACCTATTTTTGATTTAGGTCATCAAAATGATAAAAGACAAGATACCTATCAAGCCTTTGCTGATGAATTCAATCGAAACAATTATCAAGGTCCTATTCCTGTATTAATTGCTGATCAAGATATGCATCGATTAACTGTAGCTATTGCTCGTATGGGTTTTAATGTTTCTGAGTTGAATCCTGCTGATTCACATGGTGTATTCGGTGAATATTGGCAAAATCGAGGACCAGCTGTAGAAGAAAAACTAGCTTTAACAACAGTAGGTCTACTTGTACAACATCATATCATTAATCCATATGTACTTGATCCAAGCCACTACCATTTTATTTAATTAAAGACATATAGAACAAATTAATATTTGAATATTATTAATGTTAATGAGTTGACAGTAGATAATATAATTTCGAAATCATCTGTCTTACTAATCTTCTTATAATTAAGAAAATTATGCACATCTTCGCGTAGACATGACATGAAATTTGACGAAACTTGGAAGTGAATTCGAGGATATTTATTCTGAAATAACTCGAATTATCCATCTTTATTTTTTTCGATGACTTTTTCCGACTAAAACGAACGTGAGAGAAAGAAACAAATTTAAAGAAACCGATCAAAATAAAAGTCAAAAGAAGCATATATAACGCAATCTATCAAAATTAGATTCGATCCTATACCTTTTTGATTTCATTAAACTTTTAATTCTTTCAATTTTCTTGCTATTCAGAACTATTGCCAAAACATGCACGAATTGAATTCAAACAGAAATACTTAAATAGATTTAGTTTGAAAAATTCTCATCTTGTTTTGTATATGAGTTTGAAGGTGAGAAAAAGTGCGACTGTATTCGTATTTAACTTTGTTTCATGTGGCTCACACTATGCTTTTCATCATTTTATTCACTGCTCATTGAAAAAGAAAAAGATTGAAATAATAGTAAGCGAAGGAACATGTAAAAATAGCGAAAAGAGTCAAACTTTCCATTTCCTTCTTAAATCAATTGAGTTTTCTACGAAAAAATATTGCTCTGAATACTCGAATATAAGAGAATGTTGTAGCTTCTCGTCTAAGAAACAAAACGAAAATGCAATGATTATCATCAAAAATGATTGATTAGACATTTGTTTCTTAATATCCGAACGTATATTAATGCATTGGCTCAGTTTTTATAAATGAATATTTTTGATTTGTCATTTATGTTATGTTGTTGAAATTTCTGGTTGATAGAGTTTTGATACTTATATTTATGATTGTTAACATGAATTCGATCTAACAAATCAATATTGAATATGAATATTTATTCTCCAAACAACAACTACGTATAGATAAACGAACTAGAAAAAAACCTAAGGGCACTTGGAGAAAGACATGATGAGATGGAATTTATGTATGGGTGACAATATTTTTGATCACCAACACTTTCCAGAACTTATTTCACATTACTTTTCTCAATGAACGGTCCGGGTGTGGTATTTTCTCTGCATCCACATACCTTCATCCTCACTTGCACTCGCACCCAATAGCTGTCACATGGTCAAGTAAATTGACTACATGTAACAGAATCCAATGTGATTTCGAGATCGATATTTTCACAAAAATGAAAATAAGTATGTACTTTTCTTTACAGATACGTGCACTATAATCACTAACTGCAATGATCATAAATTGATCTCGGAAAACAATACTAAATTCGTACAGAAGCGTCCAATAAGAGAAAATGAAAAATCAGAAATCCAAAAAAAACTGGTGATGAAAAGTACTTTTTCCCTATATGTATGTAAATCATTCGTATCATGTATGTACGATAGCAGAACAAAAAAGGTTCAGTTCTATCAGAGCTATTGTTCCGATTTCACATGCACTCTTTGCTATTGTATTTCGCTCAAATAACTTCTCACGTGTTCGCAGACATTCTCACGCTAATCATCACAGGAGCACGTGAATTGAAAAATGACAGACAATTTCAAATATTTAGAATATTAAGCAAAATCAGTATTAAAAACTGTAGAAATGTTTGCAGATAATCATATGCCTACGATAGATGTAGCAAAAACGAAAACAATGATCATTCATAATGCTGTCACAGGTTGAAGCCCTAAAATACAATACAAAAGAACTTCAATAGAATGCGTAAAATCTTTTAAATTCCTAGGAGTAGAGATTGAAACTATGCCAAGATGGGAAAACTTCATAAACAATCGCCTAAGAAGAATTAGAAACATTTACAACGGACTAAGAAAAACTTTTGGCAATATACCGACAACAGAAATAAAAATTGACCGAAGAATTTTCTCTGCATACGCACTTTTCCAAGTACTGGCTAATATTCATGAAACATTTAGATGAATCTCTCGAAGGAGTGAACTTCAAAACAGCAACCAATGCTTTCTTTATTGTTACATCTGACATGAAAACATATTACAAAAGTTACAGGTTCAGAAAAAACTCAACATTCCCAAACAGGTTAGCTAAAAGAGCTCAAAGTACGAAGTGGGATTACCTAACCTTTCTGAAAATATACAAAAACAACAGCTTCAAATCTATAAAAGAAATCCTCTAGTGTTACTGAGTGGGCCATTCTAAAATCTTTCCCACGTACATCCTAACATATATATAACTGGCATCATAAAGTAGTGAAAAAGAATTGTATATATATATATACATTGTAATGAGTCATAAGCATACTAGTCTTATGATAAGCTGCTGGTTCCATCAACCATTTCTTTTCTTCGTTGACCATCATAATGATGTATCACATTTCAATTACTTATCGACTACAATTTGTATTTCATTAAACTTCAATAGGTTATTACGAGTTCTTTATTTTTTCTGAAAATTAAACACTAATAATCTTATTGTCTTGTTAAACTATTAAAAGAACAATAAGCTTCTCAATGTTAAAAAAAAGTAGCAGAACAAAAGAAAGAGAAAAAGAAAATACTATACATAAATGAGTCATACTATAACAATGATACAAATAACTTAACATTCTAATCAACATGTTATTGTCTTTTACCGTGTGAAGTGTCTTTGTCATTGTTTTTTTCATACTAAACGTAACGACTGAAATATAAACAATATTGATATGCGTCATCTAATCTACACAATCGAAGCGGAAACGTTTATTTTCCACATGTATCGGAATATTTTTACATTGATTTACTATAAATTAATCAGTATATTTTTCATTATATCACCAATCATAAACACTATTTATTCTTCACATTCACGTTCGGCTCTTTGTTTTCTCATTCGACAACCTTCTTCCGAAACAGTTGAGTTTGCTCTTGAATTAGCACAAAATATATCATCTATAGATGTATTTATTATTGTTGACAATAATACTGTTATTACTCTACCGACATTATCATCTAAAGTTCAATTTCTTCAATTCAATGACACTATTGGTACAAAATATGGTTTTCAACAAGCTAATGTTTTGGGCTCTGGCAAAATTTGTTCAGCATGGGATAAAGCACTTTATTACTTTTCAAGACAATCTAATTATTATTCATTTGTATGGTTTGTTGAAGAAGATGTTTTTATTCCTTCAATTCAAGCATTTCTTTCTTTACACGAACTTTATTATTCATCCTATGATCTTGTTACTGCTGGTATTAAATATAACATAAACGGAAATTTAACTAGTTGGCGTCATTGGTATTTGGCACCTGGGACATTTGTTCTTCCATGGGCTCATGGAATGGTATGTGCTATAGGTTGTAGTCGTCGATTATTATTAGGTGTTAATGAATATGTACAATGGAGAGGCCATCTAACATTTATTGAATTCTTATTTCATACATTATCTATTCAAGATAATAATATGAAAGTTGTAACACCATTTGAATTAGATACAATAATTTATCGAAACGAATATACATTTGAACAGATACAAGCAAGACCAAACAATTGGTGGCATCCAATAAAAAATTTTGATCAACAAAGAGAATGGCGAAAGTGGTAGGTTATGTATTAACAGTATTATCATTTTATAACAACGTTCAATTTTTTTTAAATAAAGGTTAATCAATAATTCTTCGATAGACAAAAAAAGCATCTTCATAATATTAAATTCTATAAAAAAGCAATTAAATAATAATAACATTACACAATCTATCGATGATATCAAAAATCAAATGTTAAGTCTTCTTGCTCAATTTGAAGTTCTAAAAGGTCAAATAAAATCGTCTACTCGACGTCAACTTCGAGAACAATTTCTTCGACTAACTACAAATCGATCTGATAATTTGACAGCTATAGCAGTACTTCTTGCTGATCATGCATATAAGTTACCACAATGTATGTTTCTTTATTTGTAGAGTAAAATTTGATTTTTTTTATCTTTTTCAAATAGCTCACACTGATAAAGTTTCCATAACAAATAAAACATCCATCCATGTGAGATTGGAAAAAGAAATTGAGAACAATAAACAAATGATTCTTCGACTAATGAAAAATGATAATCCAACTCCAGATGAAATGCTAATAATCCATCAGTTGCGTTATGAAACAAAGAGACTAATACGTAAACTTACTGTTGAGATACGATGTGAACAAAATGTCATCACATGTGATCAAAAGAGACAATGTAAATTTATGTGCATAGTATAGATATGTTACACTAGAGTACTCACTTATAATTTTAAGAAAATAAGCATATTCTTTTGTTCTAGGGCTTGAAGTCGATTATGTACTCAGGCGATATTCTGAAACAAGTTTTACTTATTCACTTTTAACATTAACGATTGTTCTACTTTTTGTCATAATTATATTCAACAAATTGAAGAATCATAAATACTGACATTGACAAAGAACTTCGTTTGACATTTATAACTCTATTTTTTATTCGGTGTTTTTTTTTTCTTTAAGTGCTATCAGTTAGAGATAAAGAAATAATACCGAAATGTAAATGCAGACGTAAGAAATCTCTCGACATTCATTTTTTCTTGTTTGCCTTGCGTTCTTATCATCCGCAGTGAAGCAAACATCTTATCATCAGATACAAGGAAGAAAAAGTCGTGTCTTAACTCTCATTTCTAACATTACAAGCTGCATAGCCATGGATAAGACAAGCAGTGAGTATTCATTTTCTTCTAGAAAATAACATCATTGATCAAAGACATGTAAAATTTGGGCTTCTTATTTAATTGATCATTGCCAACAACTTTTCTCATCTTAAATTATTAGCCAATTTAACGAAGCTGTGTGATGTAGAAATTCACTGAAAATTTTTAAAACGCTTTAAGTAGTGATATTCTATTACGAGATAAACTTGATCCATGTGCAAAAGAACTTGTCGATGTTGCTAGTTATTTAACTGACGAACAAAATTCAATTGTAACACGTTATGTTTATGATATTGTTTGTTTAATTGCTGTTCAATAATTTGATAAAATATTTCCTTATAATCAACAATGTGATGAAACATTAAATCGATACAAGATTTTTTGCTTTTTGTTTTTAATGTTTCATGGGATCAAAAAATTTGTTTTTTACCAGATAGAAGAGAAAAACGAAACGAAACGTTCATATTCATTTTTATATTTTGGTATTTAATAACATTTTCGAAAATAATACATGATTCAACGAAAAATTCTCCATCACTAGCATCAAATTTATTAAAACTTTTATTGAATAGAAATTTTTTTTGCTTAATTATCTACATATACCACGAGTTCCATTAAAAGATCGATTTTTATTCATTTATATGAAGTAATCGTAGATTAAATGAAAGACAATTAAATGAAAATAAATTTAACATTATTATCAATAGAAAAAAAATTGTTTAAAACAAAGTTTTATTCTGGATTTACTACCAAGTAATGAACGCTGATCAATTGAGAGAAATATTTGCGAAAATGAATTTCAATCGAATGAAAATGATCTTCGTTTAGTTATACGATAATGTTTACTTTTATCAAAACAAATTGATCAAGCTTAGTTCTCAATAGAAAATTTATCATCACTTATAGCACATGTAGGAAAAGATTGACGTACACTATTACAAAATATTATCAAGACGAATATATAAAGAAATACCGATCAATGAATATCGATTGTGAGATCCCAAAAAAAAATGTTTATTGGGATTTGTATAAATCATTTGCGTCATCTCATCGTAGCCAATCTAGCACATATTATTCATACATCTACAGGTTCTATTGTTAAAATAGGACCAAAACCAACTTAGATAAAAAGATAATCATATCCGTGTATGGATTCTTTTTTGTTAATCTTGTTTAAATACACATTTTTTCAACAAATCACAATGTAAGCATCTATGATAGGTATTTTTCTACTTTCTTCTATGTTTAACAACACAACAAAATTTCTTTCTTTCACTTAAGTTTAATAAAATAAACATAACATTAGGTAATATAATACTTCATAACACGTGCTGTTTATGATATATATTTCTGCGCAAATATCGACGTTTCATATAATATACATAAGTACAGTAATATTTCCTTGTTGTGGACATGTGCTTGTTCCGCCGAACTGTTGCTGTTGTTGGAAATGAACGCCTCAAGTGTGGACATCTCTCTATTCTCAACTGTGCATATTTTCTGCCATCTCTTTCACAGTGGGAAATTTTTCGAAAAAAAGCCTTGGACAAATTAAAGTCCTGCAAATTTTGTTTTTCGTTTTTTGTTGAAAGTCGTCATTTTCCGGAATTTTCACTTTTTTAATTTTCAGGTACACTATTTTTCATTTTTTAGAATATCTGTTCGAAATATTTTTAGATATTTATTTTTCCATTCCATCGAGCTAATCTTTCATAATTTTTCACTGAATATAACTGCTTTTATATAATCGACTGTGCAAAACAAATATTAATAAGGAACAGAAAAAGAGCATAGGAGAGGTGAGCGTCAAGCTTTAAAAAGAAGAGAGGAAGTCTTATGTGTGTTTATACTACGAGTCGCAATTTCCATTTGCTTCGAAAAGTAACTGCGTCCTTCATTTTCTCAAAAATGAATACATTTTGCATATATTCTACATCAATGGAAAGGCGGCAATATTATCAGCACAAACTAAATAGTTCAGAAAAAGTTACATAAATATTTCGAAAACATGTCGAAATTGGACACAGCTCAGTTGAGTGAACGTTTTGGAATGACCTCATGAATGTCCACTGCAATAAGGTAATCATGTAGAACTTAAATTAGATGTATTTTTTGGCACTTCTTCTCTATCAGACACGCACGATGTTCAAACAAGCTATACGCTTCATTTTATTTTTCTTCAATCAATTGTTGTCGACGTCGTATTATTATGCACGTCAATATGTTTTGAATATTTCGAGAATGAAAGTAGATAGAAACATGCGGTTTTTCAACATTTAAAAGAGAAATATGCGAGAATTGAAACTTTACAGAATCATCTAGACAACAAATTGCTCAAGCTAGTGAGTTTTTGCTGTTGATCTTGAGGAAATATTTTTGAAATGAATTTCTTAATAAATATGAGTTTCAAATCAAGGCATCGATGACGAAGATATTTCTATGCTAATCTACATAAGATTATCCTTTCTAGCTTATTTCACTCAGGGGTAACAAACGTTGTACTGGAAATCTTGAAAATGCTCAACTGATCACCAATCACTCTGACCTCTATCGAATTTAATATATTTATCTACACTCAGTCTAATGATAGTATTTAGTTTTAGTTTTCAGTGTGATTGTGAACTAGTAGATCATGGTCATTGTTATTTAGTGAATATAAAACTTTTGAAGTTAAATGGAGTATTTTCAAGATCTTTTCTTTCGAATGTCAGATCGATTCAAAACCAAAAACAAATCACATCATACGACTCAGCGTAGACAAATACATATAAACTCAATTCATTTTACGATTGCCATTGGTGAATTGACTGATTTGAAAACTTCTAGTGGAATACTTATAACTTCTGAATGGTATACGCTAGAAGATTTTGTCTTTCATGGTGTGACGGAGAAACATCTTCTCCATCGATTCCCTAAAATGGAACTCATAGATAGTTTGAAATGTTTCTCGAAAAATGTTCGGATAATGATTTACATCATAAACTCACTAGCTTGACTAATACAAACTCTAGATAATTCAGACCAGTTTCACTTTTTGTACAGTTCTCTTTCGAACAGTAAATGTTGCACATTGCTACCTCCTCGCATTGTCGAGATATTCAAATAATATCAGGACCATTTATATTTTACCGTCAAGAATAATTATATCTTATTATATTGAAGACATATTTAGAGATAGTTATATTTCAATTTACAGGAGATACATGAGTTCCACATTCTAACAAGATTGAATTGTTCTGCAAAGCTTCTGTCTTTCAATTCTTTAGCACTAATTCATGCGAGCAAATAAACGTGAATTTTGTTTTGTTCGTCAAATTTTATATTATGTAAGATAAAATCATAATTCAAACTACTTGATCACATCGAAACAATACAGAAAAAAAGGGTACAAAGATATAAAAAAAACTAAGCTTTTAGAAATAATGAAGCGAAATAAAAATACAATAATACTTCTTCAAGATATAACTACTATTGTTTATAGATCTTCGATTTTCCATTGACTATTTTAATGTTTTAATAGGGAACAGATGAAATGCATGTTTCGTATGATGATGTACCAGTAAGTTCTTAAAGATTTTGAGCTAGAAATAGATGAATGCAATTTAATTATGATATACATAAAATGATAATATTCATTCGAACAAATACTCACCAAGGAATTGACGGAATTCTCCTTGGTCAAGAGTGCCATCAAGATTGGTGTCAGCACCAACGAAAGCAGCATCAGTTCCACTAACACCACCACCAACGAGGCTTGATGATCCCCATGATGCACCATAACCACCACCAAGACCATAACCACCACCAAGACCATAACCACCACCAAGACCACCTGATGAGTAGCCTGATGACTCCCATGATGATGAACCATAACCACCACCAAGACCATAACCACCATCAACAACTTGAACACCTCCACTAACAAGACCAGCACCACCGGCTAAACCTGATGAAGCACTCCATGATTCTTGACCATAGGCACCAGCACCATAACCAACATAACCATGAGCTGACTACAATGAGGAAAAGATGATTACTCAACGAGAGAAAAGAATACTGTACGATTAACATACGATATCTTCAACAACACCAGCAGCACGAGCTTGTGCAACAAGTGAAGCACCATCAAGAAGTTGAAGACCATATGTTTGAACATAGGCTGATGGGCTAGCTGCAGTAACACCGAGGCGTTGGAATTGTCGAACAATACGAGCTGGAGATTGTTCGTATTGGATGATAACGTTTCGTGGAGCTGGATATGGTGCAGGAGCTGGAGCACGTTGAAGAAGGGTACGGCGTTTAGCTTGAGGTCCATATTGAACCCAACGTTCCAAGACGATGTCACCTAAAATGAATCAAGAATATGATAAAAACACTAGGAAGGAGAAAAAAATGAAATTACTAACGTGGTCGTGGTGGAGCAGGTGGGATACGTTCGATGATGACTGATCGTGGTGGAACTGGTAAACCAGCCAAACGACGAATGACAGTTTGTGATGCAATCACTGGTGGTGGTACTGGTGGTCGTTCACGGAGAACGAGTGGTGGTGGTGTTGGAAGAGGTGGAGCTANTGCAGCAATGCCAAAGGTCAAAAACTGTCCACTTTAGCTAAAGTCCTCAATCAATATGTGGAACTTGATGTACTTACGAAACGTCATCTATATCAGTAGTAATAGGAAAAGCAAAATATGACTACACCGCCAGCGGATATTTGTATCTTCTAGCAGACTTTTCTATTCTCTTCTGAATGTTTTTTTCATTTGAGCTGAATCATCTAGAAAAAAATATACGATCGATTTGAACAGCCATAATGTATGGTAAACAAATAGTATACTATGATTGTTCATGCTATTTTTAATATATCGGCTGTATTACTACGTCCGATCAAACATTGTAAACACATAGATTGCTTACTACGATAAAGTTGACATGTTTTCACGTTTACTGACTGAAAACGAGTCGTAAACATTATTCATTTTGCGCCACCTGAGCATGAGTAAAGATTTAGAATACCAAAGTTTCATAGCATCGAGATAATGTAGATACGAGTACATAGAATGTCCATTTGAATACTGCTCTTCGAAGTGAACTATATGCTGAACAAGTAACACTCGTCCTTACTACTCTGGTGTGGATGTGTAGGTGCCTGTCGATGAGGACATCAGCGACAACGGCGGGAATGTACACTGTGGTGCTTCTCTTCCTTATTCAAATAATTACGCCCATACCCACACAAGTACAACCACACTCGAATCTACCCACTATCATATTTATATACCCCGTTCTCAGACACCCACATCAAACATCATACACCACACTACACCCTAAACTCTATCGAAAAAATCAAGCTTTTTTCAGACTTTAATATGGATCGGCAGAAAACACTTTGGACTATCTACCTGGAGAAAAATATCTTTTTTTTTCTCGTATAAAATGGTTGAAAAATGACTGAGATATAACGATTCTTTTGAAGAGTGATCTGAATTGCATCAGTCGACTATATTATTTATGGAAATGATTTCATCATATTGAATTCTATTGGTAATGACATTTATTATCAATGTGAAAAAGGTTGTTGTTGGTGTTCTTCTTCTCTTTTTTTTCATCGTTTCTCTTGTGAATGAAAAAAATGGCCTTGTTCAATATTGTCCTCTTTGACAAAAAATATGTAGAAAAGCAAAAAATACACATGGATAGTCACATCTTGATATAAAAAGAAGGAAATAAGAATTCCAGTGACATGTTATTAAAATCCTAATAATATCCAATGATTTACAAAAAACACGATGAAACTTTCTTGCCAATGATATCTTAATACAATCGAACTATTAATCACTTAATTATATCTGCTTACATTTGAGTCATATGTATACACAATCATATCTAACATAAATATAAAGAACTACTCTGGTCGTCGATTTGTATTGTAGAATAGCTGTATTTACTATTTCGCTCGACATAACATGACATATTACAATTAACAACACGTATTTAAACTAAAGAACCCACTTGTCGCGTGTATGCAAAAGGAGATTGTGTTTAAAATGTTTTATCCATTTTAAGTATATTCATTTACATTTTCTGCTGTAGTTTTACATGCTGATTGAGAATATATGGCTTAATCCTTTCTTAACTTATCATCTTTTCTCGTTAACACTAAAAATATCGAAGATCTGATTTACTAATTTTATAATGTCATACCATTTACTACAAATACGCAGTTACACAAGAAAATTTTAAGCAGTAGACAGAGTATAATCTATTGCAAATACGCCAACATCTTCAAACATATCTTATGAATAATAAGAAAAAGATGACTTTTGATAAAAAAAAGTAATTGATTTTTCGCATGGTACTAAATTGCTAAATACATCATACGATATAACGTTTTGAGCTCTGTCACTGGTGAAAATATTAAGGCATTCTGCTATTGGCGCATAAAATGCGTTCGACCGAAATTTTGCTAACAAAATGTCAAAAGGGGTAAAATAGAGCTCTGTTTGAAGGATGAATATATTTTATATTTAGCTAAAGAAAATTTCTGAAATTTCGTACGTAGTCGCTGAAGCATTAATAATTATGATTAAAAGAGTGTTAGTCTCATTTTGAAAGACAAAAGTTGCTCTTTCGAAGAACATTCACAAAAGCACGATCGAAAAAAGAGAAAATTCTACGATATTACTCTATTGTCGATGCACTACTTAAGAAACGTAAAGTATTTAAGGTCACGTAGTTTGGTATGTTCAATAGCTTTTCGTCGTCATTACCTTGCTTTGTGATACATTTCAAGACATCATTCTCATTATTCTTAGTTGAATTTTTGTTAGTTCTATACTAATCTGAAAGTATATATCTCTCTTTGACATGTACGTTGATATTCTTAAATTGCTTTGAATTGTCTTTTCTTGAATCGTGAGTATTACTGTTAAGTCTACATTTAAAAATAGTTCTACAGTTTCTGCTAACATGATGGGTAGTCAAGACCAATATCATATGTAATATATTGATTTCCTAACACTTTTGTACCATTACCTTGTTCAAGAGTAGAATAAATTTAACATAGCTATATGTTTCATCAAAATCTGAGTGATGCGAAACCAAATATTTAATTCACATATTTGATTAGCATTAATCAGTACTTTTTCATATATATTTATGAAAACAGTTTATATAAGAATGAAGTAAAGTCATATCTACTTGTTTTGATTAAAGAGTTTAACTTACGCACAGTAATTGTCATTTCTTTTTGACAAAACTTTAAATATCAACATCTAGATTTAACTGTATACAATTATTAGCATGATGTTTTTATATAGAAAAGAACATCTCATCAACTCGATCAATGTTAATCTTGTCTTACATGCGAACGCTTACCTATTTACTTGATTGTTAGAGCTTTTCGAATAGAAAGAAAATAAAATATATTTCGAGAAAGGATTAGATGAATGTGCCAGTTTTACTCATACAATTTACATCGAAATTTATGTACAAGGGTGTAACCCGATTTAATCCACTAAATTAACTTTCTTTCGTTTGTACAGATACACAATCAATACATAAATGTATTATATGCTTGAACGTTTATCACTTAACTAATTTTGTTAGATGCATGAACACAAGTTAAGAATAGATAAATTAAAAATGTCCGAAGGTAAATTTAAGTTTATCGTAATATATCCGAAACAAGAAAACAATTGAAAGGTCATGTGGTATACATTTATAAGTGGTCGTAATTTGTATTTGTGTATGCAAAAAATAGTATTGTGTGGACTGAGATCAAATAAATATTGTTGATTAATTTTTTTCTATTGTAATCATATCAGATCTAACCTTTTTCAGAAATTAATAGATTCCGAATTCCATCTATCCGTTATTAGATAAACATATACGACACTTCTATCCCAGTCTAGTGAATGTCTTTCTTTTCTTTTTTTTGTATCATATGATCCTTTTTGGTTCTTTCTATTTCGTAGATATTGATATATTCAATTCAATTTTTATATGAGGAAATAATTACGATTCTTAGGAATTATTATGATATCATTTAATAAAATTTCGACCGTATGTGCTAACGTTCGAAACAATAAGTCATACTCAAATATTTAAGATTAAATATCCTTAGATTTATAAATTCATTTAGTTAACTGATAGATTGACAAATAAAAATTTTCATTGTCATCATCAAGTTGAAGAAAATGAACAAGTTCAACTAAACGAATCATCAAATTGATTCGTTACACAGCATTAGTGAAGAAATAATATTCCTGTTTTCTTTAACTATCTTATCCAATACATTGAAGTTCGAGGTTCAATATAACGAATAAATAAAATGTTCAATAACTAAGTAACGTCATAGTATCATATCCATGCATTCTATCGTATGAATAATTTTAATATTTAAATTTTCTTTCAGTTTTTTTTGTGATGCTTTGCTGCATATTTTGTTTCAAAAGTATAATAAAACATAATTTCTATTAATGCAAGCATTTTGAAACGTGCTACTTGAGTTTAAAAAGTAAAGTTTTAGTGTTAGACATAACATTAGATGAAAAAAGTAATTCTTGTGTAAAAGACAACAGAATGAATTCTTTCGTTCTTGTTTGCTGTTTGATATAATTATGAGAACAACAATTAGTTTTTTTTCTTGTCGTTAAATATCATTTATCACTTTCTGCAGCTGAGCCATACTTTTATTTATTTATCTTACAAACAACATTAATAATCCGAACAAACAAATGTCACAAACTTAAGTACAATATACTGAGACGTTCATCTCATAAACTATCTAATTTTATTTACGTACTGATGATTTTATCATAGCGATGAAAAAAAAATCGACTTTCACTAACTGATGTTTTTTTTTGGATACCTACCAAAAGGCGTTTAATTACCTTAACATGTATATAACCGATTGAAATATATGATTAGAAAATCATTCATAAGAGTCTCTTTGTGAAGTAATTTTGGGATGTTGTTTCTCTCTCTCTCTCTCTCTCTATTCATTATGAACAAAGACACATATTTTAGCTTCATGTCCTTGTTAATGTCTGTCTCATCAATTCATTTGTACGCTAGTATTTATCATTATCAATAGAAAGCAAGAAAGAAAGGAGAAAAAAAAAAAAACTACATTCTTAATTGCATCTTTGTATTCTCTATTTTTATGGTCTGTTATCAAAAATAATTTCATCTGCTCATTGATTTACTGTGAAATTATCATTTTTTTGCTTCATTCGCATACCGGTTTTTTCTCCTTCCTACACAGGACATTTTTTCAAGTAATATTCAAGCGTAAGTAAGTAATATCACTAAGATGATAAAATTTTCGATCGATCGATCTAAGTTAATACATCTGTTTGTTTCCTAATGATCTGATGCGAAATAAAAAAAAAATTTATTAAGAAGAAAGTATTTATTGATGTCATTTAATTGAAGGACTTTCTAGCTGACTCGCAATTATTGAGTTAATGATCGATAGCTATAAGACTAAGAAGAAAAAAAGACGAATGGAAAATATCACAGTGGCATTCTCGTTTTTTGTTTTGTATCTGTTAGATCATTATAATAATAAAAGAACAGTCAAAGATATAGACATTTATTTTCTTTGTACTGAGTAACAAGTATTAAACTCAACAAGTATTAAGAAACAAAAAAAAAAAACTATGTAAGTATTGATATACGCTTAAAAAATAAAATAAAATCGAATCTTTCTTTTTTCTTTTCTTTTAATAATAACATATGTTTTAAGTATAATCGTTTTGATGTCAGAAAAATCAATAAGTTTTACTTGGATTTATTGACAGTACCCTTTGTTCTAACGATGATACATTCTTTTGTTTTGACCTTCTCATATTTAGTCAGTTCTTTCAGCATTACTGATAATAACATTTTGTAAATTACAATCCTTTTTTTCTTATACAGGCATCCAGCTCATCCAACAAACGATAGTGATAATACTACATCTAAAAGTCTAAATAAATCACCACAGGAATCATCACATTCATCATCAATGCAATCATTAGGTGTCAATGATGATTCAAATGATGCTCGTGATACAGCAACAAATATACCGTCGACAACATCACCAAAACCTTCACATTCATTATTTGCTAAATTAACTGATGCAAAAAAATCATTATTTGGTCGAACAAATGCACCTGATCCTTTTTTTTCATCAGCTACACAAAATAAATCTTTATTAACATATATTCTTTCTGAACCAAATCCACAATTAGATGTTATACGAGAATTTGAACGTAATGGTTCACAATTGAATTCTATTACAGATGAAGGAAATAGTATATTACATTTACTTGCACGTGCTGAAATGCATTCAACTGAATGTATTCAAATTGTTGATTATTTAACGAAAAAAGTAGGTTGTGATCCTAATAAACAAAATGATTATGGATGGACAGCAGGTAGATATTTATTTATTTATTTATTTATTTATTTTCACATTGGGAATTTGATAATATTTGATATTTTAAGAAGTTATGAGTAGATTTTAATGCAATAGAATTTATTTTCAGTAATGTAGTAGGTGAAACTTGAATTTAAATGAGTTATTTTTAAATTTGTTAGTGTTGATTATTGGTAATTAATTAGTAAAATAATGTAAAGCGTGAATAAGTACCATGGTAGGAGAGCAAAAATGTAAAGAAAGAAAGAAAAATGTTAGAAAATAGAAGCCATATGAATCAGTTGGAGTACTAATAAGAAATCACACTATGCATATAAACAAAGAGTATGCTCTAAAAAAAACATCTACGACATATGTAACGAAAAGCGATGTATTCTCAAGAAGTCTAGATATTAATTACTAGGTCATTGAGTGCATTTTGATTATAAAATTTGAGTGTTAATATGTGTGACTTTGTATTAAAAAAATATAGAGAGATTCTATTTTCGGTATTTTGAAATTCTCTTTCTGTATTATTTGTAAAAACAAATCAAGTGATGAGATATTTTTTTACAATAATTTAAGTAGACATTTGACAATGTTATTGTTATTAAAATTGTTGAGAAATGAAATTTTTATATCGAATTTTATTTATAAACCAAACAATTAATTGAAATAAGATGCTAAAAACATTATCGTTTTTAATTGTTCTATGCTGATATATTTTTGACGTATGTCATATCAAAACCTGGGAGTATATCGATTCTGTCATAGATATGACATTCATTTCATTCTTCATGATATGCATTATAATTACATATTGTGATATTTCATTATTAGGAACATCGCCCTAAGTAGTTGATCTTGTGCTAGGTACATTTAAATCGGCTGAAATTTTCAAGATATTTTGGGCTTGTAGTACAAGGCTATGGTATAATTTTCAGTTCTATATCATGATGTTTTTCGGCAATATTCAACAAAAACAGGTTAAAAATAACTTATTTTGCAGCTCAAAATTTTTTTTGATCTTTCATTGTAAAAATTTATATTTTTTATTTGCAGAATATGTCAGACCGCAATGCTCTTCGTCTTAAAATCTTACTTTTTATGAGAAGAAAAGCGATCACAAGTTGAATACCTCGAAAAACTCTCAGAAAATTGTCATCTATTTATAGAAGTGGTTATTTGTAGAATAATAAAAAAGGTTAATTTAGAAAACAGGCTCTGCAACATCATATGCTCTTTCAGACAAAAAAACACAAATGGATGCAATGAAGCTCCTTTAGGAATTTTGAGATTTCCGATTAGAAAAACGCATTTTTCAAGCAGAACATGGCAAAAATCATCCAAACTTTTTGACAGATAAATGAAGTGCAAATAAAAACATCAAGTCGTTTATGATAGATTAACTCTCAGACTATCTTTCTATGCATTTATCTCAATATCAGTTTCTTTGAACGTAGTGGCCTTAATGCAAAGATTGACCCAAAAGTCACTTTATCGAAAAACAAATTGAATATTGCTGCCATATTTGAAGCAAACGAGCTAATTTTTTAAAGGTGTGTTCACACCTTATATTTGGCAAAAATAGTTTTGAAGTGCCACAGTTGACTTCAATGGGAAACATTGATCTTTCATGAGTTGTGAAAAAGCAATTTATACTTGTGGCCAAAATAAGCATCAATTTCATTAACCATTTGATTTCATACTTATACTACAGATTTATGTTTTGTTTGTGAGCATGCACTGAAATTTCAACCACAAGCATCGAGACATCTGTTGAAAAACTTGTGAATTTTTTGCATATACTCTGGCGTGACTGAAACCAAAATTTATGATAATGTTCAGTTAGCCGTTAAAATAGTTTTCAGTTGAGAATACCTCTGACTCTTCAACATTTAAAGTAAATCAGAAATGATAGCGAGATAATCATCGCAATTTTCTCTGAGTCACATAACATAGCACATGGAACACATTGAAAATTTTTCAACAAATTCTCATCATTTAGAACTGAAACTTTCCGAGAATAATTTATACCAAAACACGAAACTTTAATGTGGATATAAAATTCAAAGATAATAGCATGAAAAACTAATCGAAAAAAAATAGTTGAATTGTTTATTTTGGCCACTGTAATATATCAATCATTTTTCAGAACTCCTGAATTGTATTTAGATTAACGTATTTTCTAATGAATCTGAACTATGAACAGATCTTTATCAATATTTAAAAAAATCAGCCCATTTGGTTGAAGCATGGCGGTGATATTCAATTTTTTCTCGATAAAGTGACTGTTGAAGCATTCTATATTTGTAAACAAGAATAAATTAACTTCTCAGTATTTTGTTGTAAGCGCTCATTATTATATAAAAGTTATCAGTTAATTAATCAAACTATCAGTATGAAATATAGTGTTCAGTAACTATTATGTTTCTTCAATAAACTAATAATTTCTGAGCGTGGATGCTATTGCCAGGAACACTGACATTAGACTTCTTCGGATTCAAAATTTTCGAACTCTGATGCGGATACGAGATCAATGCGACAGACTCTAGTCAATAGCGACATCCATGCCGTTAAACATTGAGTCCTTTTAAATTAATCACTGAGTTTTCGAAGCTATTTATAATGCTAAAACTAATTTTTACTGAGCAATTAATTACAAGACTTTTTAAATTTTTATTGTGAAACTTAGTTTTTTATGAATCAATATTTCGATACTTATAAAAACTAACATCATTTATATTTTAGCTCATTACGCTCTAGCAACACGTAATACAGATTTAGCTTTATTCTTATTCAAAGTGATGACTGATATTAATGTATCAACATTTGAACCACATTTTGGTTAGTAAAATATTCTTTTCATATTATTAATGTAATAATTCTTCTTATAATCTAGATTATCCAAGTCAAACACATCTTCTTCATATTGCAGCACGTAAAAATGATAGTTTATGTGTACGTTTATTAGTCAAAACTTATAAAGCTCGTGTTAATGTTTTTGATGAAGATGGTTGTACGTCTTTACATATATCTTGTTATGAAGATAATATAGATGCATTAAAAGCTTTATTAGAAAATGATGCTGATTTTCAAAAAGGTACACGTTTAAATGCATTTGAAACACCAATATGTATATGTGTTAAATATCAACATGATCTATGTTTAAAAGCATTATTTGATTTAACATCTAATTTTAATTGGAAACGTTATTTTTCTCAACTACCACGTTCACCATTATTATGTGATTTTCCAAGTATATATGCAATTGAATTACTTGTTCAACATTCACTTGATATCAATGCATGTGATGAACAAGGAAATACATTTTTACATTATTTAGTTAATAAAAAAGATATTGATTATGAAAAATATGTTGAAAAATTAATTGAAACATCAGCTGATTTTAATCGACAAAATCAACTTGGACGTACACCATTTCTTGATGCATTAGAACAAAATAATTTTCAATTACTTGCTGTTTTTCTTCGTCACATTGATGTTACAAATATAAATATTGTTGATACATTATTAAATACAGCATTACATTATTGTAAATATTTAAATGAAAAATTCATTTTTGATAGTGTTTTAACATCAAATCCATTATCATTAAATGCACAAAATCGTGATGGACAAACACCATTACATGATGCAGTTTTATGTGATAACTATTTATTTGCGCAATATCTTCTTCAACAGAATTGTGATGTTACATTAACAAATAAAGATGGAAATACACCACTTCATTTAATTGCTAGAGATGATAATGTACGAATGTGTAAATTATTAATGAAATATACGCAATTAGATTTAACTACAATGAATAAAATGGGTAAAACACCCTTACATTTAGCATGTGCAAATGAAAAAGCCAATGTTGCAGCTATATTTATTAATAAAATGAATATTGAACAAATGAATTTAACAGATATACAAGGACGTACACCATTACATGAATGTGTAGAAAATATAAATGGTGGATTAGCAAGATATTTAATTCGACATGGTGCAGATGAAAATGCTAAAGACGTACGAGGAAATACAGTTTTACATTTAGCAACAGAAAAAGGTATTGTAGAAATATATGCGATTATAGTTAACGAAGGAAGAGTCCTAACTTTCAGAGTGCTTTTCAGTTGATATTGTGGCCAAAAGTTAGATCTCGATGACTCTAGCAAAATTTCAAAATTCCAGTTAACACATGTGTATTGCTACAAAATTCAATACCTTCTGAGATTTCGGATGAATCGTGCTAAAACTTAGAGCTTGCCGACAGTAGAATATATCGAATAAAGTTCTGAGATGACTGAAGATCATTCTGAACGATGAAAAATAAGATTTCCAATGCAGCATAAAATTTCCTTTTTTGAAATTTAAACAATCGATATCTCTTGAACGTAGGCCGGTGTGTCCGAAGTATTCTGAGATTTTTCTAAACGGATTGAGATCTATCTTTTAGTGAAAACGTCAACCCAAAGCTGCCGAAGACAGCTCGAGACTTTTTCTCGTAAGACATTACAAAATAGCAGAGAAGAATCGATAAAACCATTTTGCAATCTTTCAAATATCTCGATACGAGATGAGCAATTTCAAATTGTTTTAGTGGCGATAACTCAAAACCATAAAAAATTTAACTGTAATCTTTAGTTCCAATTTGGTCTATCGTTTCTTCTCGTAGGTACAGTTCCGATGAAGCTTTAAGTTTTGATCTGAATGTAGTTTTGAGAAATCATGACGAATATTGGTCTTTCACATATCTAATCTTAACTCATTATATTGAAACTAAATTAGAAGTAAGCTCCGAAAGTCGCCTTGTTATGAATGTTTGAACAACTCATGATTGACTTACAAGGGAACTATTTCAAGTGTTAAATCAACTTTTCATTTCGAACTCTACTCCGATATATATATATATTTGAAAAGATGGATTTGAATTTTATTTCTTTTTCTAGGTAATGTTGAATTAGTACGTGTATTAATCAAATCATCAAATGTTGATATTAATCAATTAAATATTGATAGTCAATCACCACTCAGTCTAGGAATATTATATAATCATGATGATGTATGTAAATTTTTACTTGATCAAGATAAAATTCGTATACAATCAGTTGATTTAAAAATGTCAATGCAAATGAACAATTATGATATAGTACGTTTATTAATTGAAAAAGATCCAAATTGTTTACGTGTACGCTCATCAAAACATGGTGATATGATTATTCATACATATATGAGATTAAATTTAAATAATTCTATTTGTCTTGAAACATTACTTTCATTTATTTCGGATCATGAATTATTAACATATTTATCTGAATATAGTTTAGCTTTTGGTGATAATTTACTTCATATAGCAGGTAAATGAAATTTTCTTTATCTATATTTAAATGTCACAAGGAAACTTTCTGAAGTGTTAAAAAGTTTTCGGCCGTGTTTCAAAAATATAATATTACTGGAAATTGAAATCCTACAGGAAAACCCACTAAAACTTCGATATCTCAGTCAAATAACAATCTACCCCTATATCGTCGTAGAACTTTTGTAGTCTAGTGGCCCTAGAAGTATTACATCAAAAATTATGTCGAAAACTGTTGAGTATCTCAGAAGATGTTCTTGCCAATAAAACTGCATCGAACAAAGTAAAGGCTTGCGTGTAAAAAGTCTGGACACAACATATGTGTTCGATTTTTATCCACTTATAGTTTACAGAAGAGAATCAAAAGCAGACAACCAGAATGAGAATTTCATACTCTTTCTAAATTTATATTTCGAATTTTCTTCTGGCTTAAATTTAGTTTAGTGAGGGCAAATTTTTGAAAAGCTTGAAAATAGTTTCGACGGTTTTTGTTGCTTAATACAAAGTTCATGATAGAGGTAACATTTATTCTAAATACACCGATAGAAAGAACAAACATTTCTCTACAAAAGGATACCTTGATCATCAGTTTCCGTTAAGACATCTAGCAACAATAAAAATTTTGATAAGAGATACAATGACGTGTTTGCAATTCCTTGATTTCCAAATTTACCAAGTGCACTTGATCGTTTATGACTGATAGCTGCAAGATTCTCAGCTCTTAGCTGACTTGCTAGAGGATAGCTTCAACATTTAGACTATACAAAAAATCGCTAATAGGACGTATGCGATAAGCGACATCATTCCTGAGAAAAAAAGTCTATTATTCATGTTTTAATCCAAAGAGAAAAGTTCAAAATCTGGTGTAGTCAAGGAAGACGATCATCCTCTCTACTTCTCGATCAGTTAGTGGAATCATTTCTGTCCATACTTTGTTTTCAGATTTTTCAAAGATTAGCTCATAACTCCTGACCTATGAGTCTTACAAATATTCTGAATATCAATTTAGAAAGAGCACAAAATTCTAATTCTAATAAAATATCTAATATCTTCTACTATCCAATTTAATCAGCGAAAATATTTATATTAAGATAATAAAAAATAATTGTATTCGACTCTAAATATATTTTCTAGCTCGTGAAGATACACCAAATGCTTTAAATTCTTTTCTTAATATGTCTCGGGTTAAATTTTGGTTTTGGGCAAATATGATGTTAACAAAAAATAATGAAAATAAAACACCTATGGAATTAACTAATGAATTTAAACATTATTCTGTTATTAAATTAATTAATTCGAAATGGAAAGAATCTTATGAACATTTATCACATTCATTACGTGATGGTCATTGCGGTGTATCACCGACTGGTGTTACACAAGCTAAACGACAATGTTTTAATTGTCAACAAACAGGTTTCATTCAAATACATCCCGCACAAGGTTTAAGACCATGTGAAAAATGCAATGTTTGCCTATATAAATCACTTGATAATAGTATGCAAGTTTTTTTAGCATTATTATTCAGTGATGAATCAAGTACAATAGCACTTGATATCATGGATTCATTAATTGTTATCAATGAAGTACAAAAAGTTGTTCACCTTTATCTTGATCATATTGAACCATGGTATTTTCTTAATTAAAATATTTTAATTAGTCGATCTTTATCTTATTTTTTCTTTTTTAGGGAAGAATTTGACAAGATTGATTTAAGTGATTCAACAAGTCTTATTAATGAAATTGTTATTGCTTCTGATCTTCGAAAGGTTTGTTATATTTTATGGAACTCACATTTATTTTCGAAAAGGCTTTCTCTCCCATCGCTCCATTATAGACGTTGAAAACCAGATTTCAATGTTACTAAATATGTTGCCATAACACTTACAAATATAAATTAATCATTTTAATACTGCTATCAATCATAGTTGCACAGGAAAAAATAAGACATTAGCATAGCGAATAACATTGATTGAAACTTTGAGATGAAAGAGAGATGCTAACAAAGGAAAATGCGTAGAATTTAGGTGTTAATATGTGTACTAGTAATAGTGAGGCAATATTTCTTTTTTGATTTCTTGTCGTAGTTTATGCTTCAGTATCTATCTGTGACTGTTTCAATTTGAGAGAAATATCATTATAGTCATTTATCCATTTTGATTATTCAGGTGATATATTGATTTTTGTCAGTCATGTTGATCAGTATTACGAAAGAAAGAAAGAAATCTTTCATTGTGTAAACCTTTGATTATTTCACGTTACTTCTGCTAAACTTGAAAATATATTTCATTACCAAAAACGTCTAACATTAAATGATCTTCTAACGTGTATGGAATATGTGAGTCCCATATTTTAATCTCTGGGAGGGGCTGCGTTTGCATTTTTTTTAATTATTTGAATTTTGAAATTTTTTAGAGTAGAGTTAAAAGTCTTAATAAAGATAAATATCTAACAACTCCATTAATAACAAACAATTCTCATTTATCACCATCACCAATGGTTACAAATAAAACAGCAGCTTCATCTCAAAATACTAATCCAACAGGTTCATCAACATTAACTGTACCATCTTATGCACCTCGGCCATCAATTACACAAAAATTTCGACCGGATGGTACACGATTTCGTTCAATAACACCACTAGAAGCAATTTATTATCATGAACGTCTTGACTTAATAACTCATCCACTTATAAAAGGCTTAATTAAATGGAAATGGGATAATTTTGCAGCAAAACGTTTTTATATTGGATTAGCACTTGAAGTTTTATTTCTTATATCATGGACATGTAGTTCATTAATAACGCCATTTCCTGTTCGTTATGTTTATCGTTTTCCACAAGATATATGGCGCTGTATACTTTGGGCAATAAGTATTGCTTTTCTCGTATGGGAAATAGTGCAAGAAATGTTTGATATAAGTTATTCCAGACAACGTTATGAAGATTTTATGTTTTGGGAATCGGAACGATCTAGTCTTCGATTAGATTTAATATCGAAAAATAAATATAAATCAAATGCAAGTGGACAATCATCACAATCGGATATAAAAAAAATTGATTATGTAGCAAAACTTAATAATGATACGGGAGAAATAGAACATGTTATTGTTGATGATGCAACAACAAATATAGCTGTAAATCCAGCTTTACCAAATATACGTTCTCATCATTCTCAACATTATCCATTGCCACCATCAATACCAACAATTATCAATGGTAAACCTATAGAATCTCAATCAACACAACAAATACCTATTGATATTGTTGTTAATTCATCTGATCCACCGATAAATGCCGATAGTAGTGTAAAAAAGAAAATAGGACCTGATACATCATTTATTTCTCCACCAACTTCACATCGACGAGGATCACAACTGATTCGTTTTGCTCGAAATTTTCGAGATCGTGCAAGAACTCGTATTAAAGCTTATTATATGTATTATTCATTAAATAATTTATTTGATTGGATCGTTTATATACTTTGTGCAATTACAACAATAACACATTGTATTGATGTTAATGCGCATACAGTATTACGCGCACGTATTCATATGTATATTGCTTCAATTACAGTTATATGTATATGGTTTCGATTTATGGTCTTTTTTCGAACAATTACCATATCAGCAAAAACATTAAGATCAAAATTAGTCGAAATTAAATTAGGAGAATTAGTTATTATGGTAGGTTACGTTTTTAACTAATCAGTTGCCTTTGAATTCAAACTCTTTGCATCAGGTAGATTCTAGTGTGATATGAAAAGCCTCAAAAGGATAATTTTCCTTGGACCCTCTGTCCAGAGTTATAAGCATTTTACTAGATTTTCAGCATCTAACTTGTTATATATCAACAAATCGAATGAAAGTATTTCGAACTGAGATTTTGCTTACAGGCAAGTCTACTTGTTAATAAAATGTCCTGAAAATTTTAGCTTAAAAAAAAATGTTTCCTTCCCAAGATATTAAAGTTCCAAACGTTCTCTCGTTAGACTTTCCTAAAAAAATATCTCAAAGCCTCCTCGAAATTTGAATAACTGGAATACATCTATGAATGTTCTAAATAGTATATAGTGCTTTACTTTTGTGCAGATAAAAATCTATGCTGAAGATGTTAAGGATGATAGATAGTGATGCATTGATTTTTGGTACTGTGTTGAGACCCGCTATAGATATAATGAATATTTAGAATCGGATTATTTGCCAGTTAAATCAATGGTCCGATTAATATTAATATTAAAGTAAGAAAAACGAAATACGAATATAACAAGTGACTAACAATAAGACAAACAAATAATTGAGCGCTGGTAAATAAGAAAAATAAAGTCTGTTAGAAATGCAGAAATAAATAAGATAGATGGTTTTCCTCATGATCAATTATCCCTGAAAAAACAACTAGAGTCTGTTAGAGATTTTTCATTTAATATATTTTATGAAATACGATCTAAAAGAAGTGCTGAAGCATCTAGAATAGAAATTTGCATCGCTCTCTCAGACCATGACAAACAGGTTAGAAACAGTTCATCACAGACGTGACAGATAGTATTCGTATACAATCAAGAATCTTAGATAAATAATGTCTCGTTATAATATATGAATTACTTCCTCATTTCTTTTCTGAAGGCTTAAGTAAAAGAATAGTGAATAAGTGTAGTCAAAAATAAATAAAGCAAAGCAATCTGTCAAATGATTAGTAACAGCAGCTACATCATTTTTCACATTTTAATCCCGCAGAGATTGTCCTAACAGATTTTGTATTAGTATAATGAGGCTAAAGAACATATGTGAGTTTCATATGTTAGTTCGAAATGAACTGTACTGACAAGGTTTCTCATTATAAGTTAAGAATATCAATAAAAGTCTTAGATGTATTTTTATGAAAAATAAAATTATTCATATTTTGATATTTATAGGTTCGTATGATGTTCGATGATATAATACGTTTTCTAATGGTATTTCTTTTTCTTCTTGCACCATATGCATTTGTTTTCTATGCTGTTTTTGGTGGTCAACAAGTAATGCATAATGATTATGAAAAATCTCCTGAAATATGTGAACATGCATTACTTCATTGTTCAATATATGAATTACAAATTCCTTATGATGGAACTAGTGATTCATATAGAAGTCGTGGTCAATATATATTTAATAGTTCATTAAGTGATATTGATGAAGCAAAATGTCTTAATGCCACATCAGCATGTCGTTTAATTCAACCAAATGGTTTTGAAACATTTTATTCATTATTATTTTCAATTTTTCGCATTGCATTAGTTGATGATAGTAAGATTTTCGTACCTAAAAATGAAATACAGAAATCGTTTTTTTTTTTCTTTTGCTTTAGTTCCAATTGATTCATTTACAGCTATTGATCGTTATTTTGCTTCGTTTGTTTGTAGTACATATTTATTATTTACTGCAATATTATCTATTAATATATTTATTGGTCTCATATCAAACGCTTTACAAACTGAAGCTTTTTCAACTGTTGAAGCACGTTTTCTTCTGGAACGTGTTGAAGTTATTTTAAATTATGAATGGCGTTTATCAAAACGTAACCGTTCACAAATTCAAGAACTTCTTCATCGTTATTGCTCACCATTACAAATACATTGGAAAGATATTAATTTTGATGCTTATGGACAATCACGTGAAGAACAACAATTAAAAGCATTGGCAAGTTTTCGACAAACAATAGATAAACAAAATATACAATTTGATACATTTCGTATACAAATACAACAAAAATTAAATAATATTGATACAACATTAAATAAAATTCAATCAACATCTAAACCAATATCATCAACAGAAATAATTGAAAAGAAATCAGAAACAAATACACCAGTTGCATCAAGACGACCATCGATTCATGTAAGTAGTGCAGAACAACCAACTATACCTCAACAGGGATTAATATCTTTAACACCTAATAATCAAACATTACTATTTGAAGAAATAACTCGATTAAGAGAACTAATCGAAGAAAAACTTACTGGACACACTGATCGAGTGCCTACCGGTTCGGTTAGTAGTAGTACGACAACTCGTCAATCAACGACACATTTATCACCTCGTCAACGGTTACATGGAGATACACATGTTTCCTTACCAGTACATACTGAATCTCATATTCAAGCTTATTCACAAGATTTAAGTGAACGTGTAACTGATCTACAATTAGCTGTTAATCGCCTTCATCAAGATGTTAGTGCTATTCGACAAGTTATTGAACGAATGTCCCCATTATCAACTAGTCTTATTCTTGGCAGAACAGCTGGACTAAAATAAGATATTTGTTTTTTTTTGTCAGTGTTTGATTTTTTTTTCTTTTTAAACAAAAATATATGCAAGTTAGACTGTGTGAAATAATATTCTCTTCTTTCGTGAAGATATCAATTTTTGACTTGTTCCAAAATTGAAAAATCTTTTGAATAAATTTGTTGTTCAATGAAAAAGATCTATTTTTTATCTATCTAACACAGACTAATCTTTGAGAGAATATTATTTTATATTACTTGAAATTTTATATGACGTATTGTCAACATCCGAGATATGTTTTATGCTCGTTAAATAGAAATGTTAACATGTTAGAAAAAAAATTTGCACTACAAAAATCTATCATAGATACCATGCTCAGTTCAACATTTCAACGATAAATCCATGTCAAGATGAAAAAATTGGTGCTAGCACAATTCGTCGCAAAACAATTAGTCTGAATCAGATCCGAGTCTGAAAATTTTGAACCCGATGGGCTCTACTGAATCAGCACACTTTTTTAATATCCGAGCCCAAATCACAACCGATCATGTAATATCCGGATCTGGATAGCTGTACCCGGTCAATATTTTTCTGAGAGTGGAAAATTATGATGTTGATCATCATCGTCTTGTTCTTCATGCTTGAGGTTCGATTATGAGTTCTTACAATAATGGTGCTGGTGATTCTGAGTATAACGATGATCTTATATAAATAGTTGGATGCATATTGTATAATATTGAATTTCCAAATTTTGGAAAGAGGAATTTTCTAAAGAAAAGCTCGAATTTGCTTCGAAGTGCTATACTCATATCATCAAATCAATCAAATCATAGTCAGTCTCATTTCGAATCTACATGAACAGTCGAACAATTTTCCTTGTATTCTATCCATTTTTAGTTTTGCTATTTCTACACGACATAGAGCGAGAAAGCACCTATTTACCTTGTAGCTGAATATCCTATGCTGAAGTTGTACACCGAAAGCTCATTGAGGTGAGAAGCGATATTAATACATATGTCATCTTTCCTAGTCAACGCAAAATTTGTTTATTTTGATCTTCATTCAATTTCACGTCAGTATCAATCTGAACTAACCATTTCTTTTTCACAAACAACATCCTGATACATCACTCTTGACTCTTATCTCTCTCTTGATCATTTGAACTTTCGAGAAAAATTACCACTACACCCAACCATGATAGGGATAAAGTCGAAGACCAAAGGAACAATGCATCTTAACTGAGTATCCTTTGCGTGAGTGATTGATTAATGTGTTAGTTACAATCGTTTTTGTGAGAAGTTAAGTTTCCCGACCTTATCGATTCGTGCTATTTCATGAGCATTAAGTTCGGAGACACAGTGAAACCTTGTACTATTTGCAGGATTGGTCGTCATAATATTACTGACTTAGAATAATCAGAAAGTGTTATTTTAGGTGAGACGTGATAGATATGCTTCTAGATTATTTCACCTTTGTTTTCGTTGTAGAAAAGTAGCTAATATCTAATATATTTTTCAATGCTATCTTTTTCGATGTAGAATACATGAGTTGGCACTTATTTTATTTATATTGTGCTATCGATATTTTTGTTATCAATTGCTCATTTTTCGACATTATAAAAGTGCACTTGATTCATTCTGAGGTGACCAGAACATGCCGAGAGATTTTAAATTGCAGTCCAACCGAACAATGGAATGAGAGAAAGTTTTTTGATTTTTAAAAAGCAACTGAGAAAGTCAGGATCGGAACAAATAGTGTTGGAGGTGAAGAAACTCAGTATTTCGCTGTATGCACAGCGCAAACGCCATTATTGAGCTCTGGATTTTTCTATTTAAAAAGTTACAGTGCAACCATACATGAGATTTCTTATTCGATGTGAAGGTTTCTTTATATGTTTCCTTTGATAATTTCTTCATCAATTTCCTCCTCAAAGGGGATTCTTTTAAGATTATCCAAGAATCCAAACATACTTTTAACACACTATGTATTTCTTCTTTTTTTAATGAGATTCTTGATACAAAAATCAAGAAACTCGGGTCAAAAAGGAATATTTTAGCCGAACTTCGAGCGGTTTATCGACGAGGTGATTAACCGTCAACGAAACTTTGTGAATATCAAATATATCTCAGAAACAAAAAAACATCCCCTCAACACACAATCTACAGTATATTGCTGACTCCTCCCGTATACAAAAAAGGGTGTGCAGTAGAAATGTCGAAAGGAAAAATGTCGAAAGAAAAAAAAATAGGGTAAAAATGTCGAAAGAAAAATGTCGAAAGGGAAAAATGTCGAAAAATGAATTCTAACACAAAAAGATGTAAAAATGAAAAATAAAAGAAGCAACGATGTCTCCCATAAATGAGAACTCTAAATTCGAACAATGCATGTTTTCTTTTCTTATAATTCTACTAGTCGAGATTTTTCACCACNTTAATGACGTCTCGTCATATATTTTCAAAAAACCAGAACTGACGACTTTTACATTTCTTGTCTATTCTAAACAAAAATTCTCGCTGTAGTCGACAAAACAAACTTGAATAGCAAATCAGTAATATGTCGTCCATTGACCAAGAAGCTGCAGAACTTGCATCACGAAGCTCAAGTGATCTGCTAACAACTGAAACGTCGATTTTCTCTTCTAATGAAACAGCATGTCTAACACAGGACAATAATCAGACAGAATCGATCGATAATACAATTTCTTTAAAATACTGGCAATCTCATACATCTAAAGAATTTGCGGTTATCTGGTTGGATCCAAACATAAATGAATTGGACAATAAATACTATGATTTAATTATTCAGGTTCGACGTATTATCAATTCTGTCCAATTATTTATTGATGTCGATCAATGTATCGATTTTATTGCAAATATGGAAGATGGAAGATTTTTGTTTATTTTATCATATAATACCGGTATCACAGTTGTACCTCTTATTAATGATTTGACTCAAGTTGATTCGATATACATTTATAATAATGAAGAAATCAAATCTGAACAAAGATTATTAGAATACAGTAAAATACAAGGGATCTTCTCTGATATCTTGATGATTTTCGATCAACTTCAACAAGAATTTCTATTATACGAGCAGAATTTAATATCAATGAATATAATCTCTCTCGATTCTACTCTTGATTTAAACGAACTTGTTCAATCATTTATATATTCTGTATTATTAACAGATATTCTTTGTGAAATGAATTACGATGAAAAAGCAAAGATTAACTTTTTCAAATTTTATCGTGATCAGTGCTTAGATTTTCAAGTTGACTTGGATAGAGTTGATGAAATGGAAAAGAGTTATAGTCACCATTCGCCTATTTGGTGGTACATTAAAATGCCGTCTATTTACTTGATACTTGCTAAAGCATTAAGAACACAAGACGTTACAAGTATTATTAAAATAGGATTTTATTTGAAAGATCTTAATAAAAACATGGAGCAAGTTTATTCCATGATAAATAAAATCGAAAAATTGGTCGTTTATCGAGGACAAATCATGTCAAATAACGAATTTGAAAAAATAAAGAAAAGTAAAGGAAGTCTTTTGTTGTTCAACAACTTTTTGTCCACAACTATTGATCGAGAAGTCGCTTTGAAATTCACCAATAATGTTCGAGATGATTCACATTTGGCAAAGATTCTTTTCGATATAGAAATTGATCCGTCAGTTTCAAAAAATTCATTTGCTCTATTGAAATTTGTTAATCAGTGTTCGGTCTGTGAAAATGAAATTCTTTTTCCAATGCACACCATCTTTCACATAAGTGAAGTCAAAGAAATCGACAATGGCTTATGGAATGTGACAATGATTATGACAAATGACATTAATTCTGAGTTCGAACGTCTTAAAAAACGTATTCATGAAGAAATAGAAGATTCTAATGAGTTGCATCGTCTTGGAAACTTATTAATTAAGATGGGACAGGTCGACAAAGCTGAAGAAATTTACAAGACACTATTCGAAATAATACCTAATGATTATTTAAAGGAACTCGTATATATTCACAATCAATTTGGGAATATTCTTATTGAGAAAAATTATCTAGAAAAAGCATTATCATTTTTAGAAAACACTTTTGACATTAGATGCAAATCTTCTTCATCAAACGATCCAGATTTGTCTGTTACCTACATTAATATTGGTTTCGTATACAATAAAATGGGACAGGATTTAAAAGCGCTCTCGTTTTATAAAAAGGCGCTTGAAATCCAACAGAGCACTCTTCCATCTAATCATCCAGACTTAGCTATTACATACAACAGCATTGGTTTGATATATAATACTATGGGAGAGTATTTAAAAGCACTCTCTTGTTATGAAGATACACTTAAAATTCAGCAAAAATCTCTGCCAATAAATCATCTAGCATTGGCTGATACATATACTAATATAGGTCTAATGCATAGTTCAATGCATAAATACTTAGAAGCTATTTCATATTATAAAAAGGCTCTTCAAATTCAGAAAGCAATTCTTCCATTCAATGATCTATCATTAGCAACTACGTATAATAATATCGGTCGAGCACATGCTGCTAAAGAAAACTACTCCTTTGCGCGCAATAATTACGATGATGCACTTAAAATTCAAGAAAATGCTCTTCCTTCGAATGATCCTTTACTAGCCGAAGCATACAACAATGTTGGTGAAATGTATCGATTAACAGGAAACTACATAACTGCATTGCAATATTATAAGAAGGCTCTTAAAATTCAAGAAGAACAACTTCCACCGAATCATTCATCATTAGCTAAGACAAAAAGTAATATAGATCAAATATATAACTCAATGAAGAACTATGAAAAAGTAATCTCAGACTTGGTGAAAATGTTTAAAATACAATCAAAATTACTTCCATCAAATCATCCAACATTCGATATGAGTAGTGAAGACATAGCAACAATATTGGAAGGACTTCATCGATATAAAGAAGCAATTAAACATAAATCACAAACATTTAATATTATGTCTAGTAGTATTGAATCTAATCAATCGCAAGCGGACAAACCTGAACAAAATCTAAGTGAACCTTCGACTATAATCATTGATGAAAAACTAAATGAGAAAACAGTTAATGAAAAGTAAGTTTATAAAATCTTTTATACCGAACAATCAACTTTCTATATAGATGGATCTATCCTGTTCTTCTCGTTCTTCCTTCATTAGAACAGTCTCAATTATATTCCATTTTGCAAGACATCACTGACAATTGTATCATGCCTCCAATTCAGATAGACAAGTGTATAGACAAATTAAAGTCAAACCAACAAATAAAGGACTTTATCTTTGATGTGTCATCTGTTTCCATTGATGATCGAAACCGTATACTCGATGCTGTATCATCTCTTAATAATATTACATCAATTTACTTATTGGGAAAATCACCAGAAACAAAGAAAGAACGCAATGAATTTTTTAAACAATTTGACAAAGTATGTATATTCTGTGAGGATCATGAGCAGCTTGCTGTTCAATGGGCATTGGACACGGCTAGTCATTGTCGCATATGTGGCAATCAATGCGCTAAAGCAGATGATAAAAATGCTGCTCGTGAACACTTTCAACGAGGTATAAACATTTACGATCGTCTGAAAAAATTCATCAAACAATCGAATACGACGTAAAGTGTCATAATAAACATTTTTCTATTTATCAAGGTTGATGAAATAAAATAAAATAAATTTTTCTATCCTCGAACAAAATAATTCTCTTTATATTAATCATGATTTCTTTTTAAGTTTTAGATTTTATGGCGACATCTAGCACACAAGTATTAACTCTTTTTGATCCTGAGGATAAGCATGAATGCTATGATACTCTATTCAGTAATAGAATATTTATTCGTTTTATTGATTCTCATCATTGTTGTAATCATATATGTACTCATGTCGTCAATCAAACAATGGATATTCATTTCTTTTTTCCTGACACTGAACTAAACCTTATTATGCATTGGCCACCTGAACATAATGATACTCATAAGTATATTTATTGTCGTGATCAAGCATCGATTAATCAAATTAGAACAGATCATGGAAGATGTGTTGCTAACAAGATATTCTCTGTTGACGACTTAGAATTTGAAATTCGCCATGTTCAAATTACCCTATTGTATTCATTAGCAAAGCAAAAACCTGAGGAATCACGTGAACGTGATGAAGTAGCATCAAAAACAATAAACGAATTAGAATGCCTTCGTCACATGTTAAAACAAATGATGACTGATCAAATGGGTGAGCAGCCAATCGAACATCAGTGACGCATAAGTTTTCGTTTTTAAATCCCTATTTGTTATCACATCACTTTCTTTTTATGATTTTTTTGCATATGAGTACTCAACGTAAGAGACTTCTTCAACTAGAGAAAAAAAAAAGACGACCATCGATAGACTGTTTTAACAATTCTGTACATATTATTATTCATCTTGGAAAAGCAAATTTTGAAATTTATCCAGTACTTTCTATCAGCGATAAAATAATCACATGTCATTTCTGCAATTTAAAATTGTCGTACACCCACAATTAAGTCTTTCATATGAAATTTTGCCAAAATGAATGATAAGCTATATGTATAGATTAGCCGTAAAAATATCGACGTAGAAAATTCTGACTAGTGAAAGACATGCTTCATTGTATGGGATAATACTACAATTCTAACAAAAGTTCAAACATAAGTCAAGAAATAGAAAAAGAAAAAAAAATTGTCATTTTTTTTGTTTAGCATTTTGTAAATGATAAATCATCTAAGTATTCCATAGCATTTATAACATCGTCATAATATTATTCACCAAGATAGTCCGTACGACATTCAATCGCAATTGTTTTGACTTGCTTCTAAACCTGCGCTAAATTGAATATTCATATGGTATAAACGATTCTCTTCTCCTTGTAGAAATTTTGTGAGAGACAAAATATTTGGATGATTAATCTGTATTCGACGATTAAAACCACTATGAAAGAGTGTTGGTACGGTATAAGAGACACTCCATACTCATATATTCAAATCTTTTGAAGTCTTATGTAGTCTTGAAGTCTACTGTTTCCTCTTCGCATCCATCCACATCCTGGACTTATCTAACTACATAATAGGAATAATACATTGGTATAATTTTGTCATTATGATATTTTATTTGAGATCAGTATGATTAACTTATACTTGAATAGTCGAATCGACGTAAAATAAAACGAATTTTCTATGAAATTTGATCAGTATTACCATAATCTGTACCTTTTTCTAGCCAATATAGTCGCTATGATATAAAGATACATTATCTGTAGAAGGAAAATTTAAATAAAAAAGAAATATAAAGAGATGAACGCGACTATAAGAAAAAGAAAACATCAGGTATATGTTATACTATAATAAAATTGTTTGTACTGTCATGAAATATGTTTCTAATAGAGACAATCACAAAACACGAAGATATACGTCGACAGAAATGAAAAGAATAGTTAAGAATAAAAAATGTAGATTCCAAATACTGACTCTGATATCATAGGTGCATTGGCTGACAACATTAGAATCAGATCAAATTATTATATATATAATAACAACATTCATGTATAAAATCGTAATGATTCATCATTTGAAGGACATCTTATCTGATCAAGTGAGATATGTATTTCAATTCATGAGTGAAAAGAATAAATCAATTCACTTTTTAAATGTAACACACAAACAAACAAAAAATGATTTATTCTATTTAAAATGAAATTATCTACATGAGAGTTAAAACAAAAATGATGAAAAGATTAAAAAACGATGAAAATAAAATAAGACGTCTTGCTCCATTTAGAGTAAATGGATAGAAGAAATCACCTGGTAGACGAACATTAGGTCGTGGTAATTGATCTCCTTGTGTAACAGGTGTATTCGATATATCTTGAAAAGTAACACTCTGACTTATTAGTAATGGTGTTGTCAATGTTGTTGTATATGTTTTAGCCTACAGAAAAATCAAAAACTGTTACGACAATCTCTGCAAGATTAAAATGTGAAACACGATATAACTGCTGTTGCTAATCACAGAACAATGGGCGATTCTTTTAGAACATATATATAGCTTATTTTCTGTTAAAAACTCGATTTTCTTCTTAGAAATATTAATTTTCAGTAAGTAATAACAAGATTGATGGAAAGAAAAGTAAGATTCTTAAAAGAGGATTTTTGTTGGAATTTTAAAAATCAATAAGATGACACATTATTCGATGTAGTTTTCTGTTCATAAACTTTTTTCCAACACGAAAACTGTTAGAACAAAGTTTTTCATATAAAGAAAGAGATCTGCGATTTATTTCGTCGATCCTTCTATTTTCTTTACGACAAGATACTTTCCTCTAAAATGACAGAAACTTGGCCATTTTTTGAGCTCACAATTTTCCCAAACTGTTAAAGATCTAGAACAGGTTTTTTTTAAACCGAGAAGTCAGCCATTGGTCAAAATGTATATTGGACGTTATTCAAATTGTAGAGAGTATCACTTTCATTTTTCCACGAAATGCCTATCTTGTTGCTCACTGTGCTCAGGAAGATTGTTTTATTCGATTTTTATTGGGACATATGTACTCACCATTGTTTTACTTAATTTTCCGGAAATGCAACAAGGAACTAGTTCATATGTTACAACGGTATGTTATTGATAAGTCGTTTCTAACGTGTCTGTGGATTGTGTCTATCATGGTCTGTGGCAGAAACGAAATTGGTCTCGATCTGAATAGGCTAAACGGGACCGGATCAGTCGGTCCGAAATTTAAACCGACATTGGACTGACAAGTTGTTGTACTACTTTATCTGTGCATAGTGATATTTGACGTAGTCAACTTTTAGATAAGTCTTACTACACATCCTTTATTGGATAATAAGAGAAAAACACTAAACAAGACAAAACCGGCAATGATCAGTTCACCGGTAAAAATGGCTGTAATGGACATTTCTAGTCTGTAGAATTTCTATGGTAATGTCTATCACAATCTGTTGAAGAAGGAGTCGGAGGTACAAATTTCTACCATATATACTTGAATATTTCTCTTAGATCGTGTTTCATAAAATTGAACGAAAATCTTTTTCACTTACTACACTTTGGTAATGAAATACAACTGCACCAAGGATAGGTTGTGGATTAGTAACAGAACCAATGTTAGCATAAGCTATTTGAATGTCTAGTCGAGTATAACACTGATCTATAGATGGATTTGGAATAGAGCCTTGTTGACACACAGGTTCATTGGAAGATCCTATTTCAAATATACAATATGTAACAGGTAGCCAATAGCCAGAGATGTTTGATGGATTTGGATTGCCATCAACAGCCACATAGAGATTAAAAGAATTGAAAGGCATAAAAATATTTGGCAAAACAGTTTGGTTTGGACAAATTTCGGCATTAGTTGGACTGAAAAATCAATGATGTAAATATTCAAATATAAAAGAATGTTCAATTTAAGTAAAAAAAAAAAACTATTTAATCATTTATCGATTGTTTTTTTTTTGTTTAGATCAATAAGTTTTATAAATTACTTTTTACGAACAAAAACAAAAGATTTGAGATAATAATACATATATTGTTATTATTTGTCATCAAGTTTCCAAAGCTCTACAATAATTTTTTTTCAATAAGATTTAATCGACTTTCTTTCCTATTGAAGTCTCTTTCGAAAATAAAAATAATGTTTGTACTATTATAAAATTTATTCAATCAAACTACACATATATACTAAGATTGGAAGTACAATCCTTTAAGCAGTAATAGTTTTTTCTTCGTTAAAATAAAAATAAAAATATCATCTGTATGATATCATGTTCATCAGTTTATGTTGAGAAATTCAATTTGAAAATATCATGATGACATAGAGAACCTATGATTTAGAAGTCAAACATACTGTATTAATAATGTATATTTTTGACAATTGAAGTATAACAGTGTATCGATAACAATAACAGTTATAGACATATTAATGAGAAATTTAGTTTGCTGAAAATTCTTTTATTGTTAAGAATTTAAATCGCCTAGGAATTTTCAGTCCCATACCATGATGTTTTCAGGAGATATTCCATAAATCAGGCTCAACGAATAGTTTATTTTGCAATCAACAATTTTTCGACACGGATCCGACGGACTCTAGTAAGTCATTATTTTGTCGATTAAATTTTTATTTATTTAAAAGAGTATGTCAGAGTGCAATGTCCTTTTTTTTCTAGTTCATGAAAGTCTCTTCATGATACATGCATGAATTACAAACAACAAAATACTAGTCTACTAGTATTATGAAAAATTAGCAGTCTTTCGTATGGCTAGTAGTTAAGTCATCATCTTCGAAATTCTTCAAAGGATCTTGACGGACTGGAAGATTTATCTTGAATTACGATACCATATACATGGTTTTGTAGAGCGATTTACAACACATCGAATAGAATATAAAAAATGAAGATTTTTTCGAACTTTGATGTACTGAGAGGTCATAGATTGGTCAAAATCCTTGAGGAAACATACATGATACTCATATACATCCTGTTCTCTAAGATAGACTTATGCAAATTTTGCTGTTAAACTCATTTGATACAATTATAAGTGCTCTTCAATATTATATAATCAATAATTTCTTCATAATTAAAGATTGACATTTGGTATTGCAGTGTACTCAACCCTGTGTCACATAATAAGTGAGTATGAATGTGAAACTTTCTGAAAAATTGCACACTATTGCATTTCATATACGTTCACAGATGATATGTTTCAGGACAGCGAAAACTCATTGTCAATTTTCAAGAGTGTTCGCTAGCAAAGTATATTTTCCTATACAAAGAGTTCGATATTTTAATAATACTTAAAGATCCTACTAAAACTTTTTTTTTATGAATCAGCATATTTGATGTAATGATATGAATAATTTCTTTACACATGAAAAAAAAAATTTGACCTCCAAACTCTTGGAGGAGAATCAAACGGGGACACTCAGAATAAAAATTTGAAAAAGAAATAATAAAATAGCAAATCTTCTTTCGGCAACCATATTCCCTTACTCCTCATCTAGGAGTCTAGAGGCTAAAAAATTCTTTCTATTTATGAAGAAGTTATTCATATCATTATATCAAGGATGTTCTACTGATTATTGCTATATAAAAAAGCTTTAGTAGGACTGTTGAGTATGATTAAAATATCGAGCTTTTATACAGAAAAATAGACTATTCTAAGGAACATTCCTGTACATTGACAATCGATTCCTGCTGTTCTGAGAGATGGCATCTGTGAAACATAGAACTCGATAGTGTACAATTTTTGAGAAAGTTTCACGTACGTACTGACTAATTCTGTGGCACTGACTTGAGTACATTGGAATACCATATAGTCAATAAATAGTCTAGGCCTATGATAAATCTCAATTTTTAATTATAAAGAAACTATTGTTTATAGAAAATTGAAAAGCACTTCTAGCTGTACCAAATTTAATTTACAAAACAAAATTTGCATAAGTTTATCTTAGAGAACAGAATATGTATGAGTATCATACATAGTTCTCGAGTATTATGAACCTTTCGTACATTAAAATATTCAATTCAAAACTCAAATAAGAACGATAACAATTAAAAAATTTTACCTAAATAGACACACTGATTGAGTGTTTTCACCAAAACGAACAGATATACGATTGGTGTTAGAACAATATCTGTTTGTTGATGCCTGGAGAATAGTAAAATCTGAAACACTTTAAACAAAGAAAAAAAAAATTATTTTTTGTTTTTTCTTTTCAAAACGGAAAAAATTTCATCAATTCGTTTCTCACGTAATATAACTTCCATTTGAAGTACCAGCTATAATAGGAAATCCTTGTAAATAACCTGGATTTCCACTACGTGATGTTTTTGTTTCTGTCAATCCATTCTATCATAAAAGAATTTTCAAAAGATATGTTTTAAAAAGTCTACTCTTCTTTATTACTTGAATAAAACGAATAGTAAATGTTTGTGGTACTGTGTTACCCGATGTTGCAGTTGTAGTATTCAAAATAATACTACAATTAGTTATACCAGTTGGATTTAAATAGTAAATAATCATTGTTAACTAAAATATAATCGAGAAAAAAAACGAAGAGATTCAATATAAATATGTACATTTATTTTAATTATCTTACAGTTCGAAGAGCATTTGAACATGTAGGATTAGTCCAATCTGTAACAGCAGTACTAGATGCACTACAACAAACATAACTTCGATTATTACCTAAATAAAAGAAAAAAGAAGAATACATATGAATAAAAAAACAAGAGGATAAAATACTGGTGAGAGTTGCTGGATTCTAGAAAAAATAAAATTATTGAGGAAAACTTAAGAAAATTGTTTATTGATGGATTGTTTTACCGTAATAAGACAAAATGAATTAATATATTTCGTAGCACTGAGTCCATCAAGACATGTTTGTTCATTTACTGGTTGAGCACATGTCGAAGTAAAATCATTCATATAAGCTAAATAAAAATAATAAAATATCAATAAAATAACTTTTACTTGTTCATATGAATCATATTTACTTATCGGTTGTAAACCTGAACATGTTTGACTATTGAAAAGACTTATTGGTAATGAATAATAACTTGATATATTACTTGTCGGAATGTATCTGAATATCGAAGTACCTGCCTATAATATTTGTAATTATCTTATATATAAACAGCAAAGTTATTCAATATATAAAATAAGAAAAGTTTAAAAAAAAAAACTTGTCATTGGCTATAAAATAGAATTTTTTATAGTCTCAGAAAAGAATTGTAAGAGTTGGTCGGTATGATTATTTTGAATTCGTACGACAAATAAAAAGAATTTTTGCAGAAAAATTATTTCGACTTTGGAAAATGTTAAGAACTTAAAATCAGTATTATGATGATGATATGCGATGAGTGGGTCTAATCAGTTATGGCTGATTCCTGCTTGAAGCGGCAAAATTCGATCACTACATCCAAAATGTTCACGGGTAAAGTCAACTGTGTATCATTCAATTGGGTTATAATAATTTCTTGGAAGCAAGAATCCGTTAATTTCATTCATCTCTAGATATTTTACTTGATAACTAGTTAGTTCAATTGGTGTTCCAAGTGGTGACGAAACACTATTATCGACATTGATTGATCGTGAAAAAGTAGTTGAATCTAATTTTTGATTTATTTGTTGTTGATAATAGGCAGCATTTGCATTGTCATCTGAATAGAATAATTTTAAAAGAAATTAAGAACAAAAAAATAACAATAAACCTTGATCATGATTAACACAAACAATATCACCCTGTTTTTCAATAATATATGGTGAATTTGATTTATATATTGGTACATTTTTGAAACATGTAGATTGTGTCGTAGGCTTTACTGGAATCGAACTAAAGTATATGAATTCGATCTATATTGTTATTAGTTTTCATTACAAAAATTTGATGTTAAAATAACCTATAGATTGCTTAGAAGATTCTGTCTTTCATACAAATAAAGTATATATCTTAATATGTAACTTTAAACAATAGAATTCATATAAAGCTGGTACTCTTTAAAACGAATCGTTTCGTCAAACATGAGTTAAAAAGAATGTCGAAAGTATAGGTGTAAGAATTTGGATCTTCTTCTATGAAACGCTAGTCAGAAACCATCACAGAAAGGAAGAAGAATGTCGCTGTCTTTTCGCTACCTTGTGATGTATGGTATTGCGTAACGCCGCATTCATTAGTCCGATATCTTTCCTACAACTAATGCTTGCTGTAGGTCCGGACAGAAGGCTGGCTGACGCAGAGTTCTTGCATTCAATCGTTTAAGGTTCCTACACACACTGACTAATCACATATTAACCATAAGCGTAAGTGTATGTCCCAACTTAATCAAAATGCTATCGGACGCATGACCGAAAGTAAACAGCCGTTAGTGACTTATCCAGAGTCAATCTATGGCGGGCGATATTAATGTTTGAACACAGTGCCAATGAAATACATGCCGAATAATGTAAATACTCGGTCATGATGGGTGACTATCACAAACCATATATCAATAATATCTCATGATAATATACGAACAACTTCCTTATTGTATTTCTGGAAGACTAAGTAAAATGATAGTAAAGAAATGTATCCCAAAAAAAAAGATAAGAATAAAACAGTTTTTTTTTTTGGTAGTCAGAAAGATCAGCTACACGGTGTTTCACATTTTAATCCTGCAGGGATTGCGCTAATAGTTTTGTTTTCTTTCATCGTCAAATCTGATCCTCTCACATTTTATCTTTGTTCAGATTTTGTATCTGACTTACATAGTAACTTCATTTGTTATAACTTGATTACAATTAAATGCTTTGATATCTTCTGTCGAACAGTCAGTGTCACAACAACATGATACATCACATGAACCATTGTTTAAATTACATGAACATGTTCCATTATCTAACAACGAAAGAAAAGAAAATCTGTGTTAAAAAAAATGGAAGAAATAACAATAATTTACTCGTATCTATTGAATTAACTGCTAGATTTTGACATTGAACAAGTTGAGTAAATAATAAAAACAATAAATTGATAAGTATAAACATCTAAAATTTATTTTACAATAAATAAATATATACAGAAAAAGAAAAATTTTATTTTTGAAAAACAAAAAGAACAATTGATTTATGCTCTAAAATAAAAAGAAAAATTATTTAGGTGAGAAAAAATAAAGAAAGATTTATACATACGCTTTTAATGAAAGTTGTTCCATTTTTTCACTTTGCTCACGTTCAGTTTTTTGTAATGATTCATATTCAACTCGAAGTCTATTTAACACAAAATAACTCAATTAATTATATAACAAAATAACAGTACATACCGATCAAGTTCAATCATTTTTTCTTTAATTAAGGATTGTAATTGTTGTTTTTCAAATTCTCGATATTTAGCCGCTGATTTTAACATATTCTTAGCTCCAATTGACTAAAATTCAAAAAAAAAAATACAATATATATAGAAAATATTTATCGAAATAACATCGATTAACAGAAAGGAAAGAATTTATTTCCAAAAGATACAGTGTTAACTATAGGACAACTTTATTTCTATGTTCTATAAATAGAAATCATAAAGAATATGAAAGAAAAGAAAACAATAAATATTATTTTTAGACAAAAGAATACTTTAAGATTTTGATTAATAAAGAAATCTCAATAATGCAAATAACACCTTCAATTAGCGTTAATGTTCAAAAATCTTTTGTCAATTTTTGCTAGTAATCAATATACCAGTTTTTTTTCCTGCTATTCCGTAATCATTTATTGAAATAAATGCTTGATATCGTATGTCAGTAAACAAGACATATAATAATACTGTTATTATATTGAATAAATTAAATTTCTTTTATTTAATTGTTTGAAATAAACTTACTTTAAGTCTTGCTACTTCGACTTGTTTTGAATATTCTTCAGTTTTTTCAATTAATGTATCAACAATTATTTTGAATTCAAGTACATCTTAATGAATTAATTTAAAAAATCAATTTCAATGAAATACTATAAAATATATACTGTCAATAAAATCTTTGCATTCATCACGTAATTCAGCAGAATCAGTTACTCTTTCTGGATCGATTAAACGAATTTTATTTTCATCATCAATAAATAAACCAAAATTAGATAATGCTTCTTCAACCATTTTATTACTTATAAAGATTAGTCAATCCACTTTTTTTTTTCCTGTTAAATTAAAAGCCAACATGCCATTGAAGAATTCTGAATACTACTGATTGCTGAGCAACTGTCAGATTGTATCATGTTTGCTTTTTTAATACAATTATAATCGATCAAAATTTTATTCAAGGAGAAAAACAAAATAAGTCATTTTCATGAACAATAAATATTGATTTGACATATTATAGATGACGCTAATAACAAATAAAATCTTCAAATTATATATTGTCGTTGACTTGTATTCAGTGGCGGATTTATCCATTTTTTTGGCCCGACTCCACATGAGTCGAACTGTGGTATCAACCATTTTTTTCTTCGATTATGTCATAGAATTTTTTCTTGTTTTACCTTCTTCTTTTATGTATACAAACTTCGAGCTTTATATCATCATTGAGCAAACAATGCATTTTCTATGCATCATTGTTTGATGTCAATAAAGGAAAGATCATGCAATATATAACTTCTTGTTCTACTAAGCCATTGAAAAGAGCATTCAAAATGCTTTTTGTATCTGCAAAATGTTCCCTTTGCAGACTCACTGCGAAATCCAAAAAAGTGTTTTCGTAATCCTACCCGAGTTAGACATTCGTGGGATGATAAACCTTTTCCTTGTGATCTATTTTTCGATTTTTTTCAGTAGAAAATGCGCAAAAATGAGCTGATAAGGTTTCTAATTTGACTGAAAAATACGTTTTGTGACTGCGATTGCAACTCATTCATCGAAACTAGAGCCACTGCCGTGGTACAAAAATAGACATTCATTTTTTTATATGCAAAGTCAGTTTTGGGAACATTCTTGTTTGGTTTGTCATGAATCAGTTCTCTACAATCATTTTCTATATTCTCCATTTAAAATGTTTCGAAACTAAAAAAGAATCATCGAAAACATCCAGCCGCCACGGGTATTAGTAAAATACGCTCCAACCCACTCCAAGCGCCGTTCGGCGAAAGGTTTTATTAATCGATAGACCTTTATACTCTTAACTCACTAGACCCCACACCAAGCCGCTTTAATGAAAAAACTCCTAAACAAAAATGTTAAATACCATTTTGGGTGGTTCACTCCAACCCACTCCAATTCATCTTCATCTAGATCTCAATAAGATATATTATTTTCATAGAAAATGAACATCGAAGTCATTTCTCGATACATCTAGAGTTATTCAACTTTTGAATAAAATCTCTTATTGTTTTTCAACATATATGATTAATGAAATAACAAGTATACATACGCCGCACAATAAGTGATGTTTCTTTTGTTATCTTTTCTTTGTTTGAAGAAGCTCACTCCGATGAGGAAAATATGGATCTCACAGTCCACTTCATCTCATTATATTGGATGAAATCGACGCCATATGTAAAAAAATGTCAACAGAAGCCTCTCCTCAGCGTAATTCTGCCTATGATAGTATAACCACCCAAATTCTAACAGAGATCGATGGGATCAGATACTTGGATAATATTCTAATTATTGGAACAACCAACATGATTGATAGTATCGATCCGGCTCTTTATCGTCCCGGACGACTGAACACATTAATCGAAGTTGGAGTACCGGATGTAAAAGGTCGCGATCAGATATTTTTAACATCTATACGAAAACACTATTACAAAATTCTTGATAGTCGGACGATACTAATATTGAACGATCGGTACAACGAACCCATAGAATGACTGAAGCACATACCGAACAACTAGTTTGACGAGCAACGCATTCTGCCATGAAGCAAGATTTGCAAAGTCGTCGAACATTACGCATCACAGATGAAGAGGCTGAAGAACTTCAGATTAAGAACATTGATTTTACAGTAGTCTTAGCACAATTTGAAAGCCAGATCGAAAAGCATACTGCTTTCTAATGTTTTCCTATTTCATTATAAACACAACCGAAACATTAAGCCTATTTTAAAATGCATGTTTTTCATTTCATGCAGAAACATACGAAAAAAAGAGATAAACTTTTATAGTCTTGTACTAATAAAGCACACCATGTGTAAGAAAAAAGAACAGAATAAAAAGAAAAAGAAAAGAAACATCACTTATTGTGCGGCGTATGTATACTTGTTATTTCATTAATCATATATGTTGAAAAACAATAAGAGATTTAATTCAAAAGTTGAATAACTCTAGATATATCGAGGAATGACTTCAATGTTCATTTTCTATGAAAATAATATATCTTATTGAGATCTAGATGAAGATGAATTGGAGTGGGTTGGAGTGGACCCCCCAAAATGGTATTTAACATTTTTGTTTAGGAGTTTTTCATTAAAGCGGCTTGGTGTGGGGTCTAGTGAGTTAAGAGTATAAAGGTCTATCGATTAATAAAACCTTTCGCCGAACGGCGCTTGGAGTGGATTGGAGCGTATTTTATTAATACTCAGCCACCACCGATCACTGTATTGACGTACTTTTGCACTAAAAAGGTTTTGATATATAGAGCGCCTCTTTCTATGAAATACGAATAAAATTCATTGGAGTTCGTAGTACCTAAGACAAGGTTATCATTTTATTGTATGACGTCAAGAATGTATTATCAAAAATAAAACATAAAAAATGATTGTTGTTTATTATCAGTGAGCAAACATAACTCATGAAAATTCATTTATTCACAAGACTTTTGCGTCATCATTCTATAGTATATGTTATTTTTGTATAAAATTTAATAACAGTTATTCAATTCACAAGAGACGAAAAAATAAATGTAAACGCATTATAATAAATATTTGCTACTTAAAAATTCAACATTTCTAAAAAAAAAAAGAATGATCTTCTAAATGTATAAATATGCTTTGATTTTATTTCTGTGTTTAAAAACTCATGAACATATTAGTCAATATTCATAAAAAGTGAACTTTACATTTCGAGATGAAAAAGTAAACAATTTCTATGCTATTAAAAAAAAAGGAATTCAAAACTGTGTCTGAAGAGATTCTTCGTCCGCTGGGTTCATTGCTGCATTATCGTAAGCTTCACCTCCACTTTTTGATACATATGGAGCTGGTGAAACGACATTCGACGGATATTTACGTTTCACTTTTTTATCAGTTGCTGATGGTGTAGGTGAAGCACCATTTGATGAAGATTTATGTTTCGTATTTTTATCAGTTACTGATGGAGTAGGCGAATCACCATTTGATGAAGATGTATGTTTCGCATTTGTATCAGTTAGTGATGGAGCAAGTGAAACAGCATTCGACACAAATGAATTTTTCTTATTTGTATCATATATTTCAGTTTTTTTCATTTCAATATCTCTCTCATATGCCTGTAAACAAAAAAATAAAAATAAAATGACATTGTATTCTACTTATTGAATAGAAAAAGAAGAATTAAATACAAACGTTTTTTTCCTGAAAATAATTCGTATAATCAACTCCACATCGAATAAAATCACGAACACGTTTAGGTAAACAACAACAACACATATCACCTATTGGTATAAGTAATTTCGGATCAACTTCATTTGGTTTAAGTGGATGTGTTAAATACGATACAGTAAGACCAACAATAAGAACAGAAAGAACAGCTATCGGGGTATACCACATATAACTAACTGAATAGAAATCAATTAATGGATCTTTTCTAAATGATAAACATGTCAATGAAATTTAATATTTATTTTAAATCTTACTTAATCAGTAAATCCTCTGTTACTGTTTGATTAACAAACACAGAACAATTCAAGGGTAAACGTATATTATCCATTTGATTTTTTGTTATTTGTGCACCCAAAAAAATCCATAATTGTAAAACAAGACTTGTTAAAAAGCCAATTAAACCTCCATGACGATTAGCTTGTGGAAAAAAGAAACCAAGAAAAAAAACACCCATTATTGGTCCTGATAAAACACCAAATAAAGATAATGCTGCATTAAGAACTGAACCAAGATAACTAACAACATAAGTTAAGAGCATAACAACAGCTCCTAATACAACAGAAAAGATTTTTGATATCAAACCTTGTCGTTCATCACTTAATTTTCGACCCATTAAACCTTTATAAACATCTTCAATAATAACAGCTGAAAGACTATTTAAACCAGATGATATCGTTGATAATGAACCAGAAAAAATACATGCTAAAAATACACCTGGTAAACCTGGCTTGTCACTTAATACTTCCATAACAAAATATGGAAATATTTGATCAACATCAGAAACTTGTTTAGCTGTCAATGGATCACAATTAGCATAATATGCATAAAGAATAATTCCAATAAAACTTGATAAAATAATAACTATAGCAGCACCAGCTGCATTTATAAATAATGCTTGTTTAGCACCACGTGTTGTACGAACACACATATAACGTTGAACTTGTGTTTGATTAAAGCCATATGTTGATAAAGAATTCAAAGTACCACCGATAAGCAATGACCATACTGTATGACGAGTTCGAGGATCAGCACTTATACTAGAAATACAAGAAAAAGTTTTTATTTGTTCGAATCAAATCTCTATTTAGAAAAATAACTAAATATAGACGTTCTTAAGAAATAAATTGAATATAAGAACTAGAAAATATTTTAATTTTTCTCAATGTACACACTTCATATCACACGTTTGTTCGCACTATTGTGATACTCATAAGAATTTTCAGTAATGCTTACGACTTTCAGTTCTAATTACATAAATGATTACAGAGAATTTTTTTCCACCCAAATTCGAATTATTTATTACAAAGAATTCAAATTAATCGAGAAGAAAACAGTTTCAGAATGTATTTTACTAATATAAATTGCTCGGGCCCATCAGCAGTATCAGTCTATATCGAAATCGACTCAATTCTGTCAGTTTTAATAACCTTCAAAAATATTCACCCTTTTGGATATAATACATCATCAAGTCTTTTTTCGGATATCCTATCACCAGAATGTCACACGTTCTTTGTTGAATACCCTGCTAAAAATTTTCTCAATATACAGCTACTGATCAAGTACACGCTAAGGTATCTGACCAGTTTTTATAACATTCTATGCAAAATTTTTCAACAAGTTAGTAGATTGAACATTTAGAAGTATTTTTTAATCATGTTTTGAAAATTCATGAAGTATTCAAAGGTTCTTGTGGCATACTGGCAGCAGACTACTTTTGTAGGTAGCCTAAACTCAGTACGCTTACACTTTCAAAACCAAAATCCGCTAATATAGTGCACATTATATTGATCGGTATATCAGCAATACCTTCTCAGTAGTTATTACATGAGTATTAAATAAAAGAGTCGTCCATAGATAACCATAATGAAAGGATTAAGTTGAGCAATCTTATTTTATGAACAATCCATCTGACTGAGTATGAACCAGAGATGTTAACAGGTCATTCTGTGAACTTTTCCAATTCAAATCATTAGTTGATTGTCATTACTATTTATTCTATCAGATTATGTCAGATAAATGGATCAATTTCAGTTTATGTATGAAAGTCGAATTTGTGTAGTTTTCTGGCAAAAAGTGACTTTTCAATAAGACTTTTAAAGCTAATTTAAAAAAACAAAAATTTCATTGCAAATAATCTAACGTCTTTGTTATTTTTGCTTCGGAAATAAAACTATGACTTTTCGTAAAATACCTATCAAATTGAATTCTGCCGCCTTCGTATGCAATTGAAAATGTCGGTCCAAAACCATTAAGTCTTATTAAACCTAAACAAAAACAAAACTTTTTCATTTATATTTCTTTGATATCCTTTTATAACCTTGTATAATCGTAGCGAGAAGACCAACAAGAATTACTAATGCTTGTAAAACATCTGTCCAAATAACTGCTTTCATACCACCCTAGATATATGTAGAGAGAGAAAAAAAATAATTAATCTTTTTATACTTTGATTTTTTTTTTTTTTTTATATAGTATGCTTATGATATTTACTGTTCATGAGTTTAGATCAAACGAGCTATTGAACTGTTGAAATAGTATTTTTAATAGAAACTGATTTGATAGAACAGTTTTCATTTACAAACTAATGCTTTTGTACCGAGATAACAATTCAAGTAAGAACAAAGTCACAGACTCTGCAATTATGAAAGTTGCGTGAAACTTTTCGAAATCTAAAAAAAAGCCTTATGAATCTAGTTGAAATAGTTTGATGTTTGATGAAGTCTTTGAAAATTTTCGAAGTCTTGAAGTCTGCACTTTTTTTCTCTTGATATCAAATATCCTCAAAAAAGTTCTGAATACCATTTTCAAATATACTTCAAAAGCTTATAGACATGTTGCTCAGGTAACTTTCACATTTAATAGCCGTCGATTTGATATAGCTCTCAAAAATTTATTGATAAGCGGTTTTTTTTTCAGTCGGTTAGTTCTTATCAGAGAGTACTTGAAAAACATCAATTCGTAAAAGAAAGGTATTCGAATAAATCAGTTTCTATTAAAACGACTGTTTGCATAAGTCCTCAAATCGAATCTATAATCAAACCGTTATGTGTGTCTACTAATTACATACCACAGATGAATAGAAGGTACAAATAACTCCAATTGAAACGACAGAAAGCCAAATATTTAAACCAGTAGCTGAATGAAATTAATCATTAATTTTCATTTCAAAAATTGATCAAATAAATTACTTTGACTAAGTGCTAATGCAGGAGCATATAAAACAATAGCCATGTAGATTAGCTATTTACATAATAAATATAAAGTTAATTTAATTATTAAATATTTGTTTACCATAAAAGACGAAAAAGTAAAAGATGCACACATGCGTACTGCACGATCAAAACGTTTTTCCAAATACTAAATAAAATGTTATAGTACTTGAATAAAGAAATATCAGATGTGTGAACATACTTCATATGCACTTGTAAAATTCATTTCACGAAACTTTGGCATAAATACTAATGCTGTTACTGTTGAAGCAATCGTCCATGAAATAGCTAAAAGATAATCATTATTTTTATTTTTATTCAATAATACAGTAAAGCATGGGAATACTTTTCAAAAAGTAACCAGTTACACACCTGCACAGTACTTGTTAACTAATAGTGGCGTAACCGAGAGGTGGTTAGGGGAGGACTGAGCTCCCCTCTTTCCCCACCAAACGAAGCCGCGCCAGCTAAACTCTCCTACGAGCCCTATCACCGGCGTAGAGTTCAATCGCTATAGCCCCCCCCCCCCTTCCCACCGTCAAAAGTCTGATTCTGCCACTATTAGCCGACACTAAATATGTTTCGACAGATTAGCTAACAGTTTTTTCATAAGTAGAATATGACAGAATTAAAAAAAAAAAAAAACCTGAAAATTGTTCATGTTTATGAACTGTTGATCAAAAGCTACATCCACTATGCTGGATTTTCAATCTAGACCAAGTTATATACAGTAACGTCGAAGAAAGATATTTCGATCTGAGGGTGTAGATGGAATAAAGATGTTGCTCGCATTCATATCCTATTAGGTTGATATTTTCTATTGTTAAAGTTGTACAAGAGATGTGAGTATAGAAAATTACTACGAAGTCAATTTAATATCTCTTGGACTTATGTCTGTTTTGACGAAAACATTTTGGTGCATGTTAAGAATTATTTAGTATGTTTATTTATACACAGAGTTTCAGATTAAAATGTCTTCGTTTTACTTTTCCGTAGATACATTGCTCTAGGTCGAAAATTGAATAAAACTTCTTTAAATTTTAATATAGAGCTCTTGGATATAAACAATTTTAAGGTTTTCTTCGTCTTATCGACTCATAGTTAACAACAAAATATGAATTCAACATTGAGAAAACAATTGAAATGTATTCCACATCAGTATATTGAATGAAGTCGAAACATTCTTTTTATAGATTTATAAGAGTTATTTCAATCTTAGTGAGACAATCTTTGATTTATAACTGATTTGTAAAATTTTTAAGCATACTGAACACACCTAACAAAATTACTTGGCTTAGTTTCATGCTACAGATTCGAAAATATCAAACAAAAATAAACATTAAAAATCGTCATGGCATGCAAAAAAAGAGAATAATTGTCAGATTGTCTGTAGCAAAACCAAGCCTCCGTGTATCGTATCGATCAACATCTGAGATCCTACTAGCCACTTTTTTGTATATCTCTATAATGGATGAGTAACTACTTCAGATGTGCCTCTTTTGTACCAATCAATCATTGTACAAAAGAAATAATTGACCATTTTTTTTTTGCTTTTTACCTTGATAGACATACATAGTACCAAACAGATAAACTTCACTTGGTGTTCCTAACAAAGTAATAGCTGATAGAAATGAAACCATGATACTAAGAGCTGTTGGAAGTACCTGAATGTAAAATAACCAATCAAGAGAAGATCATTTTAATTTAATTTAAGACTTACTGCCATACCACCATCAGCTGTAATAGAAAAAATATATTTGTACTTTTGTTAACAACAAAAAAAATAAATAAATATTTAAATTTATTACCTAGAAGAAATTCTTTTGCTGAACTCTTTTTAGATTTAACAAATCCAAATATAGCACCAATAACAGCAGATGCAAGAAGAAGTATAACAAGAAGAACATAATCGACAGCGCTCAATTTACGATTTGCCATTTTGTTTCTAAAAAAAAAATAAATGTGATGAAAGAAAATACTTCTATTATACCTTTTTTTTTTTCTAGATACTCAGAAAACTACGAAAAACATGCAATAAAAACAACAGCAACATTCTTATACGCAATCATAAAAGAAATGATAACACTAATATCTTTTTTTTTACTCTGTTCTTTTTTTGTCGACTTGAAAAACAACGTGACAAGATTAAAAGAATCACGTCACACCGTGGTAAACTATGACGATCATATTATTATTAGAGAGAGTACATAAAAATCTGTTTTTATGATGAAGACTTAACAAATGTCATATATATCTACATAAAAGGAGTAATACTTTTGATAAATAGTTTCGAAGCAATAGCCTTTCTTTTTTACTATTTTCCTATATATAAATCAATATTGCTTTCAATAATGATATGTTGATATCTCTCGAAAGATTACGATTATTGACAAAATCGAAGCTGAATGACACCATCTTGTTTATTTCGTACTTGAAATCCAGAAAAGTGCGAAACTCTCTTTGATAAAGAACTATTTGCTATATGACATTGCTTGAAAACTGATAAAAATTAATAGTGCATCATTTTTCTGACGCATGTTCGCAATTGATTATGCTTTTCTTTATGCTGAATATAAGTGACATGTTATCTGAGAGTATCTAATAGAAAAGGAAGTACATTTCTATTGAAATAATGTACTCAGTTTGTTGATCTTCCATCGTGAATTTAGTATTGCATTGGTTTTTATTTGAATAGTATTTACTTTTTTGAAAAGATAAAGCAGTATTTTATCGTTCTCACAAATAACAAAAAAAAAAGAAATAGAATTAGATTCCGTTAAATGTACATTTTTCTAGGTTACAATGAAAAAAATCATATAAAATTCACAATATTTATTTGAAGTATTGATATCTATGTATCGCTCTAGTCAAATATATAAAGACAAACATATTCTTACTTTTGTTTTTCTACGATATTAAGTATTTAATTCAAATCCAAATAGTACTTTGAATAATCAATGAAGTGCTCTATCAAATGCATTTCATAGACGAAGTTTAGGAGGAATATTTCTGAAAAACTAAACTCGGTAGTTTTTAGATCTCACAAGCCTATGTAGAAATTAGGTTTTAGGGGCATTTTCTTAACGAACACAAAATCCTGAATAAAATCTATGCCTTCCATATTTTCTACGATTTTGCCTTAACAATTTAGAAATAATATCAAAAATAAAAGAATGCATTTTTAATAATGCTATAACGATTTTCGTGGTACTTATAGCTTTTCAGAGGAATATCGTAGGACATATAATAAGTCCTACTGTTATGCAGAATTTTGTGCTCTGTAAGATGGTACTCTGAAAAAACAAATTTCTACAAAGTTTTCTGAAGTTTGAAAGCTACTATGTTTGGTTTTTCAGAAACCTTCCTCTCATAGTCCATCTAAAAGATTTTCGCTTGAAATGTATGATAAGCCGGAATTTTATCTACGAAATTCGAACAATACACACAACAGTAAGAACTATAGTAAATCAATTCCATTTCAGTTATTATGATATTGAATTTTTTTAATAATTGTCACAGGTTTGTCTATTGAATATGTGCATCTTCTTTTTTTTCTTCTTCTCGTTTCTTGTGGGTGTGGGGATGAGCGTGAACGTAGCGATCCTTGATATGTTATACCCATGCAATTTGATTTCTTTGATGATATCAATAAAAATAATGAATTCGATTTGTTGCTTGGAATTCAATACTTAAATGGTAATTCTTATCGTCATATTAGGTTAGAAACAAAGACATTTCTGTTTCCATCAGACACTACAGTTCAAGCTATTATGGATATTGTTCGAATTTGGACAAAATTGTCAAACGAGAAAAGGCAAAGAAAATTTCCATCACTATTTTGCGTCGTGCAATAAATCGAATTTTGATTGGTTTACTGGTTTTTCATTGGAGTAATTGTATTTGTTTCAAAACATGTAACACATCAAGAAGACATATACGTTGAGTTGATTGATATTTTTATCGAGAATTCTTCATCACATAATGATAAATGCTAAAGTGAAACTTCAAAAACAAAGAATGCCCCTTCATTATAGAAGATTGATTAAAGGACTTAAATGGATAGCAAGGTAGGCATGTCTCATTGTGAGAAGAAGATCAGATTGAAATTTGTCAGAATGAATATTAAAAAAAAACCGAATGAAATACTTCATTCGTTCATTACAGACAATAACTAACAGAAATTTATAGCGCAATTTGTAAGGCAACGTGTTACCGAACTATCTTCCCGCAACAATACAACTAGATCAATTGGAAAGTTCAGCTGCAAAATCAATAAAACCAATTTATTGAGGAGAATAACTCATATTGATTCCATATTCACATACAAGTCAATGTACATGAAGATATAAAAATGAAACATAGAAAGCGAGAAGCAGAAGAAGGCAACTAATTTGGACACATTTTACAATTCTCTAATCCAAAATTTTTTAACATTGCTCTTGAATATCATGAATATCATCTTTAATAATAATTCACTCAATAACTAATGCAAAGAAAAGTCTTGTCTAACTGTTTTGAATTTATACATGTTTGTTTTTATATCAATAGTTAATTAACACCTCGAAAGATTATTTTTCACTGTTTGTAGAAATATCTGATATCAAATAATTGGAATAAACTAGTTCAGATGATAACCGAAGTTTGTCTTGATGAATTTTTTTCAAAATTACATTAATAGATCAAATTTTTATTTACGTCATATAAATGCTGAATTCGAATATTAAGCAAAGTAGTACATTTCACTTACAATGAACCTATAATTATCACTGTCGTTTCAATGTTGAAGATGTTTGATTGGATGCAACTAAATAAATCAGCGTTAACTTTGAATCAACAGTTCATTTTGTTTTTTGTTCTTGTTTATTCTGTTGAGCAAAAAGAGAGATCATAAATATTTGTTTCAACATGTTCTGTGATTAATTCTGTCAAAGGCAAATTAATAAATGAAATAGTTATCTACGAAGTAATAAATATAGATCATCTATCCTGAAAGAAAGATGCATGCATACATAACTTACAAGTGCTGTTTTTGTAAGATCCGCTATCATTGATATTATCATAACAGAACTATTTAGAGTTGATCTAAAGTTTTCATACACAGTGAATAAAACTTTAAAGATAAAGAGAGATTCTTTTTATTTTATGTTATCAAATGTTCAGGATACTTCTCGTACTTATTGATGCAAAGTACCACTGTTTGTACCAGTTCTTCAAAAAAATTTCTGAGCTCTTTTAAAAATGACATGAGATAATCAATATTTTTGTTCGTTAGATCAACCAAATTATGCTTTATGTAATCATTTAACCCAAAAATACATAATGCAAATGCTGGTGATATTTCGACGATAGTGATATTATATTGATACTTGCTTCTTTTAAATAATTATTAACATTTGAATATGAGTATGAAGAATGATACAAAAAAAGGTCAAATAAAAATGTCGAAAATGTTAGTATATGATTTTAGTTTATTTAGATATAAATAACTTTACTCATGTTTTGAAAAGAGAAAAATATTTTTAAAAACCAGATACAACTAGAGTCCATCAGGTCCAAGAATTCCTGAACCTTATTAAAAAATTCTTGGATCGAGATCTTGTCGATCAGAAATTGTTGGATTCGGACCTGATTGATTAAGATTTAGTGACTATATCCCATCGGGTTTAAAAATTCCTCGAGTAAAATCTAATGGGTTCTACACACAAGTGATATTGTGGGGAATAGAGGAATTAACAAAAGTGATACAAAAGTACGGATGCATGTTAAGCAGTAAAGTTTATTTGTTTCCCTTCCCTCAGTTAATGACAAGACATCCAATAATTGATTAAGATCAACTTCTTCATTATTTGAATAGCGTTCATTTAAAGTATTAATACGATGTTGTGTTGCATTGGTCGATGCCATTTTTGAAGACACAAATAAATAATAAATTGCTTATTTACGTCATCTTCAAATTTTTCGACATTTTCTCTTTCAGCGTTTTTTTATTTCGACCTTTTCTATGTATTCAGTATGAACTAAATTATTGTTGTCAAGCAATTTAAATTTTTTTATACCTGATGTTTCTCTTCATTTATATATTTCTTTAACAAACAGGTTTAGATATTGTTTTAAATAAAATACTTATGATCTGCAGTCTTGATTTGATATAAACTATGTGTAAGAATAGTTTTATTTGGTTTAAAGAATAGAGAAAATAAAGTTTTGCTTGATATATGTATCATCATGAATATTAGTCTTTGACGACTTATGTTCATTAATCTAATTGGCGTCAGATAATTTGTGACTCTTAAGGAATAGTTAGGCAGAAGAAAAAAAAATCACCTTGCACAGCCAACAAATGATTGCAGCTGAATATTTATAGATTTCGAAAAAGAAACTGAAAATCTTCCAACAATGAGCATCTCCATAAAGTGAATACTTTTGACCGATGTCTCGATGGTAGCTACATTAGAGAGGTTTGTATTGTAGTCTATAAAAAAATATCGATTATTTGCATTTGTAGATTCAATCCATTTTTATATTAATCTTCTTGAATAATAGACACTCGTTACTGTCTAATATCTCTGATATATGTATAGAATCATTTGTTACGTATGTTGAATAAAATGCGTTATAGTTTTTTAAGTTTTGCTCAAACAAATCAAAAGCATGAATAATGAGAAAACTGTGACAGTGAATATGTTGTCAAGATATTCTTGTCTCGATTTCATTTTCTTGAAGAGAAACTAAAATAGATTCTTTTTTTTTTCTATACACTTCAACATAAAATTTATGTCTGAAACGAAAAGATCTTAAAAATTAGACAAGACAATCAGTAGACAACAAATCTTGACTGATAAAATAAGACTTTTTTCATTTGGAAAGAATCTTACATTTCTTGTGAATTAGCTTGAATTCTCTTTTATTACGGAAAAGGACAATTTCTTGGATTATATACCAAGACTCTTGTTCGTTATTCTCATAATTGACAACGGAATCAGTATCGATTTGAAGTAATACCGAGGAAACAAAGCACAAGGCCATAAACCATATTGATAACAATGTCCACTGAGCTACTAATAAAACAAACTGCAAAGAAAAAAGAAACATTCTTTTCTTTAAATGTTAGCATAAGTTTTTTAGAAACCATACATAATTCTTTGTGTTTCAATGTTGATAAGGCTCTTTTTAGTCATTTTATAAGTTAATAGAAAGACTCTTATCTGAATTGTCCTTGCTTCTCATTTGCCCGCATTTATTACGGTATGAAATCCTTAGTCTTCATCATTTAATCCTATTTTTAATTATTCTATTATTATTTCTTCCCCTTTAATGTTCGTCAATCTCAATTTGAATCTTCGCGGTTTGTCATATCTATATATGAGAATCTAAACAAAATACTAAATTCTGCTATTCAAACAAATACAACAGCCAAATTAACTTAAATTATTGTTATATCACATTTTAAAAAAAACTCAGATTGGCTCGATTTACTTATTGATGATCAAGTTTCATATGTTGTCTATACACAATCAGCTCAGCTATTAGTACATTATCATAAGATTGCAATGAATAAAGGCAGATAAACTGTAGCCTATCTTCAATATATTGTTGACCATTATTCAAATTTACCATCATCAATAGGTTTTGTTCATGGACATCGAACATCTTGGCATCAAAAAGATCCATCAGATATTGTTACTGCATTACGAGCATTACAATGGAATAAATATAATTATATGCCATTAACTAGTGAAAAAACTCATTGTACATATACATAGATTTCAATCGATCCTCAAATAAAAGTTAATTATGAATTATGGCAAGCTGTTTTACAAAAATAACTTGGTTCTCTACCAGAAAATGNTTTTGTTCATGGACATCGAACATCTTGGCATCAAAAAGATCCATCAGATATTGTTACTGCATTACGAGCATTACAATGGAATAAATATAATTATATGCCATTAACTAGTGAAAAAACTCATTGTACATTTAAACAGAATTCAATCGATCCTCAAATAAAAGTTAATTATGAATTATGGCAAGCTGTTTTACAAAAAGAACTTGGTCCTCCACCAGAAAATGGAGTAAGAACACATTGTTGTGCAACATTTGTTGTTAAGAGACAAGCTATTCTTGCTCATCCAAAAAAGTTTTATTCAAATATTATTGATTATATTCTTGCTAATCAACAATCAGATCAATTGACAGGTAGAACACTTGAATATACTTGGCATATGATTTTTGGTCAACCAGCATATATTAACTATAGAACATGTGATGTATTTGTTTGTGATTCAAGAGGAATTATTTCTGTTGCATTGGGTGATAAAAAAAACACTCAATAATTAACTTTTATTAGCATAATTGATGACAAATGTTTATTATAAGTTACTTGATCGAAGAACTATCAGGTGCTGACATAATAATACGATAAAATATCGATTCCGACATTTTTTCTTTTATCAAAAATAAAATTTTGTCAACCATAATAGTTTGTTGAGGAATACGACATTCGTAAGTGTTATGAAATCATATTGATCTTCGAACTTATTTCAAATAAAACTTTTTTGACATAAAAGTACTCTCATATTCTTATTAAACTCTTTATTGCGTCTTTAGTATTAAAATGACAGACAAGATTATAAGGAAAATAAACCTCATGTCATGAAAGAAAACAATATTATTGAATCAATATTGGTGTGAAAAATATGACACTCATGTAAAAACGACGTTATTATTTCTTTTTGTTCGCTTGGGTCATATAGCAACTCTTGAAAACGATTGTAAAAACGATTACATCAATTTTAGGATTTAAATATCTATGTTTATGTTTTTCGATTTCTATATTTTGTTGTCAAATAGAAATGAATTTCTCCTTGTATTGGTTTTTTTCTGTAGAACTTACATAAGTTTACGAAGAAAATTGTAAGGGTACAGTCATTAATCGCAAGACTCAGACTGTTCTAGAACACTCTGAAGTTTTCGTTGAAGTTTGAATACGTGGATCACGTTTGTAAATATTCTAACTAGTCCAGTTTTTCATTTTTACTCAGCTAAAAATTTATAATCAATATGTCAAGAACAATGGATAGTGATGCATTAATTTGCCATAATCATCATATGATCAACATTACAACCATGAATTGATCAAGTTAAAACTTTGGAAAGTCAGTCTTTGCGAGCTTATCAAGAAACATAATAGTGTGTTGAGATCTAATATAGATAGAATAGAAAGATATGACAAGTTTATCTGCGAGTAAAATCAATGATTAGAAATGCTTGAGAGAGTTTTCACTTACATATTTTGTATTAATATAATGAGTCTGAAGTACACATATGAGTTCAATATTTAAACATCAGAGGGACTGTGCTAACAGCCTTCTTTTTTTGTCATATATGATTGCTAATAAGGATTAAACTTTACCAAGGAAAAATTTATCTTTGATAATACGTATTAGATATTTGTTGTATGATTAAGCATTGTCCTTGAATTAATATTTTCTTTGTTGCATTCTTGAACTCTAAATTACTTACAGATTGAAGGCAATGTTATTATAATATCCTTGAAAATAAAAATCTACAAAATAACCAAACTGGAAAATTTCAATGATTGTTTATACATCCGAAATCAAATAGTATATATAACAATATGTGCATAGAATGATGATAGTTTATTTATGGATGATTACTTATGTATTCTATGAAAGAATTTAAGAGTCTATAAGCATTCATAATTGAATCTTCAATAGAAAAACAAGGAGTAATAAATGACGTCATAGGTAGGCTGGCATATTATATTGAAGTGTGGCAATAACTCGTAATACATCTTATTGTTATAGAAGAAAAACATGTTTTGAACCTTGTACAGGCGACTTATAATATGTTTTAGGTGTGGCAATTGCCTTCTGGTGGCCCATTCATGAATGGCGTGCAAAAGTTCGTTAGTTTCACTTTTTTTTTCTACTATGCATTTATAATAAAAAGAAATCCTACATATGAGAAATGCATTTTCCTATATTATAGAATGAGTAGAGCATACCCATCTGAAACATACCACTTTTTACACGAAGTTCGGCGCCAGCGGTGGGACCTAGTGTATCTTATAGAGAATTTTTTACTCATTAAAACGTAATGACAGAAAAATTGAGTACTGATGCGCGACTTGAAATAAAGGCAAAATACTTTTACGTTGATAGTGGTGCCATCTATCATATTTTTCTGATAAAAATGACTTTTTTAATGCTACCTTAAATGAACTATTCTTGCTTATATTCTATCTTATATCGGCATCAATCTAAAGCGTATAGTTAACCTCTTCATTCATGATAAGATCATCTGTACTATACCTGCCTGTGTTGAGAAAATCAATTTCGAACGAAGCCTATTTTTCTCTTACTTCATTGATTTTTTTTAATCATAGAGGGTAATATCACTGAAATAATGTGTATAAAGTTTGTTTTTCTCATTGAATAGATAGTTTAAGAGAGGAAAATTAATCAGATACTTGTGCTATATTGCAAAAGGGCATATCAAAGTTGTCTATTTTCATTAATGCAGATGTTAGGACAATAAACATAGTGAAGATATCACATGAACTTTAATATGTCATTTTGCAATATCATATAGAAGATCTGAATACTTTTTCTCTTTTAAAACTATCTATTTACTCCGAAAAAACTATTTCTATTCGTATTGTTTCAGAAATATTACTGTTCATGATTACTAAAAAATCAATTAAGTAAGAGAAAAATAGGCTTTGTTCGAAATTGATTTTCGCACCACAGGCAGGTATACCACAGATGATCTTGTCACGAAGGAAGCGGTTTACTATACGCTTTAGGTTGATGCCGATATAAGATAGAAACTAAGTAGGAATAGTTCATTTAAGGCATCATCAAAAAAGTCATTTTTATCAGAAAAATATGATAGATGGCACCACTATCAACGTAAAAGTATTTTGCCTTTATCTCAAGTTGCGCATCAGTACCCAATTTTTCAGTCTGTACGTTTTAATCAGAAAAAAATTCTCTACAAGATACACTAGGTCCCACCGCTGGCGCCGAACTTCGATGTAAATGTGGTATGTTTCAGATGGATTTGCTCAGTATATTATTGAGATTTAGTACTACTCTGATTTGTATGGATCGTCATAACTTTGTATATAGCCAAAAAATGACTACAATATCTTGCAAAATAAATATTCAATTCGATAGTCATCAATCTTGAGAGTTAAGGATTCTTTGTGTAAGTTTCCGGAAGGTGACATGAAGATAAGACCTATAGACACATCATTCACTAGAAATCCTCAGCTCTAGAGATATATGAGTATTGCTCTCATTATACTAAGTTCACTCGAAATCGTTCAACTAATGACAATTGATAATCTGAAATGCATCAAATGAATGTCGTCATAGGTATATAATTTTGATACTTGAATTATGGATATTTGACATTCTTCTTCACAACTATGGTCAAAAGAAAAAATATCGAAAAGTACTTTAGAAATTTAGTACAGATGATACAAAAGTCAATAGAAAGAACTTTGTACAAAATTCACGTACTTCAATTTTGTTTATTGTTGTCTGCAGAATGACTGTGATTATCCTTGATTTAAATTAATCGATCATTCTTTTTGCTGAACATTCATTAAGTGTACATTTTCAATATTTTTGATTGCTGTTTCATCTTGAAAATATACTTATTTGAAAAGAACAAAGATTTGTCTTTTTATGAATCAATTAAATAAAATAACTGACGATAATAGCTGACATGCATCTAGTAAAGATGAAGAACCTTCGGCCTACTCTAACTATACTAGTTACAGATGCAAAACGATAGAATAATCAGAAAATCAATAATAAATACAACATTTTTTTCTCTCATACACCACAAATATCATCTCAAATATTTAAAACAAAAATTTATTAACTTCTGTTATGCGTGTTGATAAACATTCACTCTAGTTATTAAAAAAGTTCTATTAATAGTGAGAAAGGAAATATTTACTATCGAAAAAGTATTTGCTAACTTTTTTGTACCCATGTATTATTCTAGATTCAAATGTTCAAATATAAGAACCATAAAGAAAACAAAACATTATTATAGAAATGTTATTTTATTTTGAATGTTCACATTTGAATGAGTTTTGTTATTATTATTAACCATTGAAGTAATAAGAATAAAAGAAATTTAGAATATTTTATTTAATATAAGTATCGAAGTCATAAAATTTTTCTTCATTTTGTATTGAAATTTCAAATTTTTCGAGTAAAACAAAAAAAAGACAAATAAATGATATTTTTATGTATAATCAAGATCTTAATAATGCCGCGATGCATAAACTTCGGATCTTTCATCATAAAATAGATCGATATAATTGAAAATTTTGCTATAGTATCACTGAAAACCTCATAAAACTAGTATTCGAATGTTAACATAATTCATTTTGCTACATTTGAAGTCTAAACAACACAAAAGGAAGAATTCAACTCGAAATGAAAATCATTATATATCAAAATATATATCACTTTCATTGTTATATGGAATTTTCTAGATAAAAACAATTGAACAAATCATCGTTTTTAAATCTAATAATTTTTTTCCAAGAGCAAAGGAATTTTATCTCGAATAATTTTTAAAATTAATTTATACATTAGATTCTTTGTTATTATTCATTTTGAAATAATCGAATGTGATGAATACTGTCGCTGCTAAAGATAATACTGGAATTAATCAAATATTCATGATTAAAACTCTACAAACCTTTTTAATATCTAGTAAATAATTCCATTACAAATTAGATTCTAATCTATGATTCATTTATTTGATTGAATATGAACACATTCATAAAGCAATTCCTTTTTTTTCTTATTTTTGTTTTAATTTATATTACAATGAATTAAATTCGTATAGGAATCAAATTTTCTCTTTGTTGTCTTTTGATGAAAAATAAAAATATAAGAAAATTTTCTTTTTTACCTGAAAAAAATGAAGAATAAATATAATGGTGGATTGTAATTTATTATTTAAATTCGAATATTAATTTGTTGATAGATTATCGAGGAAAATAGGATTAGAATTTTTTGCCAATAGTTCACATATATCAAGTCTAGATTTTCTTTTCTGATGAGTTCACTTCTGATACTGATCTTAATAATATTATTTTCTATGATTTTATGTGTAAGCATAATATATCTGATGAATTCTTGAGTCCAAAATTTTTGATTTTTTTTGATTTAATAGTTGAAAAAAACAAAACATTTTTTTGTTATGATTGTTCATGAAAATTTTTATTTTTCATAACAAAAAGTCGACAAACTTGCGATAATGTCTGAGTTTTAAATTATGTCTCATAATGCATTAAGAGAAAAGACAAAACTTTTATATAAAGCCTGAAGTAGCTGATGTTTTTAATAAAAGAAAAACATGAAGGAAAATATAGCATTTTATCTGACTTGATCCGTCTCATTGTTATATATATTTATCTGAGTTTTTTGTTTTTTGCTTACGATTTGCTTACTACGAAATAATATTTATTTGATCGTATATATATATTATCCACTTTACTAATATATACACTACGATTATAATAACAGCACGCAAATATTTATTAACTACAATAAACAAACGGCTAAAAATACTTCAGTTTAATTCATATGTTGAAGTATGTATGCTTATTTAATGTTTTTTTTTTGTTCCTTAATCTAATCTCAATAATATTTTGTTTTTAGAGGAACTAGCTTTTGTTTTTTTTTTCTTTTTCATGAGCAGAAGGCAGAAAAAAAAATGCACTCAATATTTAGTGCTATTCATTATAACCTACGCATTGTTGTTCGTGCTAAACAAAACGTTTCAATAAAACATAATCATAATATATATTTGATCATAACATTGAGTATTACTTAGAAATAAAGCTGCATTTAAAATTAAATATATGCATCATTCATGTCGTTGTTATTTTTGAAATAGAATATTTTATCTAATAAAGATTATAAATCTATCAGATATTTTGAATGCATTTTGCAGACGAATAAATATTCATAGTTCTATTTATTTTTTTGGTTTCCATCTATCTTTCAAAAAAAAAAAAAGAAGATTTGCTAGATATCTTTGTGTATATTATTTGAAGTATTTAGTTCTTTCGATACAAACATATTTTCAATCATACATATATTTCTTTATTTGTTCGAATAAGAATATTTTTAGTCAATGTAAAAATTCTAGTTCGTAAGGCTTCTCTAATCTCTGAAAGCATTTCAATTACCTTAAGACATAAAGTCGCTCGTCTTCTTTTATTTTGAAGAAGTACCTTGGAGCTAATCACGCTTGTAGTCTCTGTTTTTTCTTGCACTTTTATCCAACTGTCAAAGTAGGATCATAAAAAAAAAAAAAGAAATGCAAAATGCTATGAACACAGTGATAAAGTGCAAAAAAATAATAAGTAGAAAAAAGATGTTTTCCTCTTCGTCTAGGCACTGTTTAAAAGAAAGAAATCTGAAACGTTTCTAGTTCAAAGTCTCGTTTGGAAAATAAAATTAAAAAAGATCAAGTCCATCCTCTAAGGAAATCGAATAAGCTCTACAAATCGGCTTAATATTCATATTTATGCATACTAAAACTACAAAAGTTCTGACAAATAAAAATATGCAAGGCTAGAAAATTTTCTTCTGTGTATGATTGGGAATTTCATAATGAAAACGAGAAAAAAAAAATTTCAATTAGATTTTTTAAGTAAAACTCAAGTTTTTGAACTGCTTGGGAAGCTTAAATCCATTCAATAATTACTTAAATGATTTGAATAATTAATAGTTTAAATAATTCTTTATCACATTTAAAAACAAAAAAAGAAGACAAGTAGTTTTGACAATGAACATCAAATCGATATTGATGTCGATGTTTCCAGAATTTAGTTATCAACTTATGTGAAAATCCAAAAAAAAGGTTTTTCTCTAGACAAAAAATGATAAAATCACGTTTTTGTAGAAATAATTACCAAAAAGAAAGATATTTTATCATATTCATATAAGCGAAACACTTAATTACGTTAATAAGTTATTCGACATTGCTGAAGTCTTATAGTAAACATAATTAAGTTTCGTACTACGGCATATGTCCGTTAGTAGTTTTGGTTTATTTTATTTTTCATTAAAAATACTTTGTTTAATATATTTTGAGCAAATATAATCTCATATGGCCATGGTGCAATGAAAAAAAATTAAAAAGTAACTGCTTTTAATTAATTCATTCTTCCATTGAGAATAACAGATAATAACTTTTATAAAGTTTTTTCATTAAACTTCTATTTATGACTATTGATATTAGATTCCACTCTTTCACTGCCCTATCATTTACTATAATAAATTATCATTTTCAAATGACACTTTGCTCTTTAAGTTCAAATTTTCTATTTTTGTTTTCTTCGTCTTCTTCTTCTTCTTTATTTCCCATAATAGCAGCTGCTCTTTATACAAGTACTTTTTTTATAATAATATTTGACAGATATGCATATATGTGTGAACGTCTAGTGAATGAATTAAGCATTTGATTGAACGAATGTGTAGGAAGAAGAGAAGAAGAAAGAAAAAGAACATGTATTGTACACTATGCGACCTTATGAAACATACACACGCAAAAGTTTAACCTTGGTTGTGACCGATGGATGTTGACCGCCACTACTCTTGCTAACAAATATGTATGAACAAACATACGAGCATACACATTATGTATAAACTTATCGAACGAGCTAGAAGAAAACGATTGTATGTATGTGTGTTCATGTGATTGCATTGCGTCCGGTTGACCTTGGTCAAAGAGAGAACGCAAAAAATAAAGAAGGAAAAAAAGAAAATATAACGTCTCATATTGTACCATCGGTCATTTTACAGTTGTGTTCAAGGTCATCAAACTTATTTGCATTTGTGCACATGCTATTAAATAGCAATAACATTCTGTAACAAAGATTTTCATTTTTCATATGATGAATATTATTGATAAAGTAAGTTGTAAAAAGAGATTGATATTAACGTCACATAAAACGAGAGAAAAAAAAAACATAGCAAGTTATTTGCTAACATCTACTAGAATTCTTGTCATCGACTTGTTATTGCTATCACGAAAGATCTTATATATATAAATATATATATATATATATATGTATTTATGGTGATTGCATGAGATGAGAAGAAAAGAAAAGACGAACAAGGACATGAAAACAACTCAGCTTAGACGCGACTATATAACGTAATATTACATAAAAATGAAATAGAAGAAGCAAGTCGAGAATGATGGAAGAAAAGAAAGAAAAATAATGAAAGATGAAAGAAAGAAAAAAGAAAAATAAGAAAAATTACATAATTCGATTTGACAGAAAAACACGTCTAGCGTCGGGAACAGAACACGGTTTCATAACAATAATGGGAACTACGACAGAGAACTAGCGATAGTAGAAAATAGCTTGTCTCGTTCTGTTTTTTGACGTTAATGGCAGTACTACAGAACGTATGCTCTGTCTGACGGCCTTAACTTACGCAAGAAAAAAAAAGCAACAAAAACAGAAAACTACTGTTACTGTCTATGACGTCGACTATTAATGGTCTAATGCAATCGCATATACGCAAGTAAAAAAAAAAAGAAAAAGAAAAGAAACGACGCAAGAAGATAGAAAAGAGAGAAAGAAAAGGAGAAGAGAAAAGAATCAAATCACGCAATCGCCTTTCTCCGTCATCGGACGCCACCAAAAACATATTACTCGCTTTCTTCCATACTCAGCACTCACAAGGTCGTTTTGTGTGCATTGATAGTGTTGTTGTTGTTGGGTGACAATAACAAGTTTTCCCGGTGAAGTTAATAATAACAAAAATAATTCCAAATATCATCGATAATTAGAGAATGGTAAGTTCTCAATGTCAAAACGACCTAATTAAATATCGACTAATTTGTTATGATTAATGTGTAATTATTAAAAAAAAAGAAAAAAAAAAAAGTAACGAATGATGTGATATCTGTAAATATGCGTTATAAATGAAGATATCATTTTTCCTTTGTTATTTTTTTCTTTTTATTTCAGGTTGGCCCGGTACAAAACGAAGAATCATCATTAAGCTCTAGCATAGATAATACTCAACAACAACAACATTATCGGCTTCAATTATTGGCACAAGCTGTTGAAAAAATAGAAAGTGAGTGTTCACAAAAGACACTTACTACAACAACATCTGCTCCTAAAAAACAACATCAAATTCCAATCGATTCTCTTTCCATGACATCATCATCATCATCATCATCATCACAACAACAAGAATTATTAATGCAATTACTTGCTCAACAGAATATTGCTGCAGTTATGGCTGCTGCTACTGCAGCAGCACAACGGCAAGTTCAACAACAAAAATTAGAACCAATATCTCCACCATCAACATCATCAGCATCATCAACAGCTGAAAGTCCAATAGATTTTTCTTCTCGTCGTTCAATAGATGATATCAATGAATGTTCAACACCAACATCATTATCACCATTACCAAATCAACAACAACAAATGATTTCAACAATGTTACAAAATCTTCAATCAACAAATAATTTTCCATTTTTATTAACAAATAAAAATGGTAAACCAACACGACCATTTAAAGCTTATCCACGTGAACCATTAATGTTACCACTTGGATTTTGTCCTAGTACATCATCGGAACAAACAAATATTCTTGCTGAAGTAGCTAGTCGTGCAACAGCTAATCGAAAACGATTTGCTCAAACACAAGAACGTCTTAAACAACGTTTACAACAACAACAATTATTAAGTACAACACACTTTATATCATCGTCTGGTACACAAATTTTACAACCACCAAAAAAACGCCATCGAATGATGGAAAATCCAATAATAAATGATGAAAAAACTCTATCGAAAGAACAAAATGATGATCCAAATAATGGAATCAAAGATGATACTTATTGGGAACGACGAAGAAAAAATAATGAAGCCGCTAAACGTAGTCGTGATGCACGACGTGCAAAAGAAGATGAAATTGCTTTAAGGTAAAAATTTCATTTTTAAAAAAATATAAAAAGAAAATCAATTTTTCTTTCTCTCTCTTTATATATATATATTAGAGCGGCAATTTTAGAACAAGAAAATATGAAACTACGTCTTGAATTATCACAACTAAAACAAGAAACCGCTAAATTACGATGTATGATTCATGCATCTTCATAGTCATATATATATATACATAAATATGTTTGTAAGTTTGCGTATGTCTCTCTCTCATGTTAGACTCGGTGATGATTTTTCTTTTTGTTTTGCTAAAGTATTCATTCATTTCTTATTCATCGAGTTGTTCGATTTTATGCTTTTTTCTTTCTTTATCTCTGCTAAGCAGTCTTTGAATACAGATGAGAGAGCCGAGCTCCTCGGACGTATTCATATGTCTTTAATATTAGACTGATTGCACTGCTTCATTTTGTTTTGTTGTATTTGACATTGCCAATGACGTTTCGATTTTTTTCTACTGTGCCGTATATAAGTGGCCATCCTTTGTTTGTTCTCCACTTAACGATATGCTTTATTATTACATTTCATAATATCGTTTATGTTTTAGTTTTTTTTTGTTTTTTGTTTTTTGTTTTTTACGCAATATATGGTACTTTTTCGTTTTCATTTGTTTGTGTGTGTGTGTGGGTGTTTATTTAGAATTGATTAGAATCGACTCTGTATTCGTCTCTATTATTGTGTCATATTTCGTTTGTTTATTGTTTTTAAATGTATACAACAAAAAAAATCAATCTCAATGAATGCGTATATATATGTATTGACGCGGGCTGTTTGTTTTTTCTTTTGTCATATTCTAATAGACAAAACTTCTTTTTTTTTTTCGTTTAAAATAAAGATATGAATTGAATTTTATTATGGAAAAAAAAAGTAGTTAAAATACGAAATGTTTGATTGATAGAAATAGAAAGGTTCTTTTTTTCTTTTTTTAGTAATAGATATTCATTAGTACGCCAACCTCTCATTGAAGTAAATAGAAGGGTTGAAAATAGGAAAATTTATGATTCATATATTTAAGATTAATTAGACTGACTAGGTAATTATCAAGGATGTTACATTTCTAAAGTGAACGGCATTTGTAACATAATAATGCGGAAATCAACATTATTCTTGTTCTATGATAATACGAATAGACTTTGATATTTTTATATGTATATAATAACAAGGTTTTATTTATAGCTTTTTATCTCTGTTAGAGAAGTTGATGACGCATGACATATGCACTAACGTAATAGACAAGTCTAATTTCTACACAATATTTATTCGAGCTTGAAGTAGATGTTATTGTATCATGAATCATCAAAGAAAGACATATCTTACTTCTTGAATATTAATAGTTCCCATGAAAAATCCCTTTCTCTTATCAAATTAGAAAACAGTTAATTCATAATGCTATCTTGATCAAAAAAAAAAAGAAAATTTTTTCCAAATCAAAATAAAAATTATTTAAACAAACAGTATGACTATTAACTGACATTTAGACTTTCAGTATATATATCTATGTAAATAATTAAACTCTCAACTTTTATAATTGCTGAGATCGAAGAGATGTAAAGTGGTATATAACCATCTGCAACTGGTTAGATCGTATCCGTGTAATTATCTAAAGATAACTTTGTACTGTTATTATGTCTCAAATAATGCGTCATGGGCTATAAATTAAGAAGAAAGAAAAACTAGAAATTTCAAAAGACTTTGATCAATGAAAAATACGATTTGCGGGTTTTTCTTTTTTTCATGTTAGACTTTAAGGAAAGATACTAATAAAACTTAAAAAAAAAAAAACAAGTGATCAGTTTGGTAATTATAACATGATTATATGTGCATTATCAAACGAATTTTAATGAACAATGAAAATATAATCTATGCAATCTTTCTGATAAGATCACTATTTTATATATATTTGCTTATCAAAACTGATCATTGATGCAAAAAAAATGTTCAAAAGTTTAATTTTTCTTTTCGATAAAAAAAAAAATTTTTTTTCTGTGTTCTCTATGAACTTATGAATAACGAAACGAACTCAAGTGATCTTATTTAATAGTTCACACAGTGAGAAGTTAAGATCAAAGATTCTCTATAGCATAATTGTCTCAAGAGAGATTATATGCACGCATAAAAAACAATTTTTATATCCTATTTCAAACAAATAAATTCTTGTAACATATAGCAATACTTCTTATAGTCGTTTTCTTTTTCTTTCTTGTTCCATTGAATCACATTATTTCCATATGTTCTAACATAAAAAAATATTTTTTTTCTATATCATGCATGACCTTTCACATCATCATCATTATTTCAACATATCGCAATTAATCATTTTCGTCTTTTTTTTTTTTTATATATATTCAATTCCGCTAGACATCTGTTTTTAAATACATATGATGCAAAGATTACCTAAACAGATTGCAATGTATAATTATTGAAAACAAAACATTCGCTAAATGTAATTTTTCAAGATTAAAATTATATCAAGAACATTGATTGGTCTATATTTGACAATAAAATTGATTGGTTATGAAAAAAAAATAAAATAAACTTGCAATTTAATATCTCTCTTCACACGAATGTGTGACAAGGTCACATATAATGTTGTTCAATTATTATTATATTGTATCATATAACACATGATAATGATGGAAAATTAAGAGAATTGAGTTCATACACTTATAAATGTCAAAAATATTGAAAAAGAAAGAAGAAATTGACAAAGTTATTTTAGTACAAAAAAACAATCAGTGATGAGCTGTGAAGAAACTGAACATTTTTAAATAGCCGTGAAAATCAAGTCTTAATGATGATGATGATGATGATGTGAAGATAACGATAGATTTTAAATAACGATTCTCTTTTTATGTGTAAAACCATATTAATTTCAATACTTTTTTCTTATCCGTATAGGAATAAACTAATTTTTCTTTCAAGTAAACTAAAATTTCGAAAAAAACATTTTTTTAACTATTATTTTCTATTTTAAATTCATCCATTATTTATTCATACAATCTAAGTTAGTTCAGATAATTGTGAATACTGATCATCCTTTTTGCAAAAGAAGTGATCTTAACAATTTGTTAATATAAATTAAATTTCATGGATTACTTTTGAAAAAGAAAAAAACGAAATCTTTTTTTATAATAATACAATTTGAGTTTAAGTTATTCATTTAAATCATAACATATCTATCTTGATCACTATTAATTATCTAAATCATAAAAGCTCGTTCTTTCTGATTGAAATAATCAAGATCGTTCTTTCTCATACAATGTGTAATTAATGTATATTGAGTGACCAGTGACCGATGTATACACACTGACGATCCAATCTTCTTTTCTGCTATGCGGTGTTCGTTCTTTTTTTTTTTTTTTTTTTTCATTCACATCGATCACCAAAGAGCTCAAGCTGTGTTCGCTTGTGCATGTTGAACGTTGTGTTATTTAATTCTCTTTCCTTATTTTTTTTTTCGTTCATACACATAGCATGACCTTGAGTATGTGAGCAAACTGATGGTCAAATATTTTTTCTTCTCTTTCGCTGACCTCACTATTCATCTTCATAATCGACAGGGGTCAGCAATCTTTTGCTTTATCGCTCACACGGAAGAGAGCCGTTAGAACGACCTTGCGCAATCTATATTTCGTTTTCAAAAAACAAAAAAAGGAATAAGAAAATCAACAGGCTACATCTCTATCGTTCTTTTGCCTTACCGCCGCAGGTGATTATTCAACATTGAACGCAATCAGACGTGATGGTGAGTATATTAGATTTGATAGCGGCTAAGCCATTGGTGAAAAAAAAAAAAATGAAAGTGCATTCCATGAACAATATGAGCAAATATTTGATACGAAAAGAAAATATATATATATAGAGAGAGAGAGACAGGGAAAGAAATAATATGTGTACATTCGGTGATCAATGATCAAGTTGAATAGGTGATGGTGAGTTATCTAAAAAATAAAATTTCGTCTTCCTTTGCTAAAAAAAAATAATAGGCGGTTTATTCTTAGTGTCACTCTTATGATGCTACTACTTAAAGTGAGAAGACATTACTGTGAACTCAATTATCAAAGAATTAAGGATCAACATTGAAGAGAGTGTCGAGGAAAGAGGCTTACAGAGATCTTTTTCTTTTCTAAGAGTCTACACGAAACAATGTTTTATACAGATTAAGAATACTAGAGAAAAAAAATCAAAAAGTTTTCTTGATTTGAATGAAGGGATTATCTCTCGTTTTGTCTATATAGACCTTTTGATAGTATACTAAGAACTTCGAATTAGTTTATGTTAACAGTGACGTCATCATTTGAGTGTTCAATTAACATATGTCAATTCCTAGCATCGTTCTCGGATAATGATCAGTTTGTTCTCTGATGACACATATATTTTCTCTTGTTCTTGCTCACTTCTTCTTTTTTAAGTACAAAGAAATCAATGTTTGATCAGTTTGTTTTTTTCTTGTCTTAACTCTAGATCGCTCCACAACTTCATTTTTTGGCTGATATAGCTCATCAAATGGAACAAATAAATCATCATGACGATGAACATGATCAATCATCAAATGAAGAAAATACACATGATGATCAACAACAATTATTATTCAAATATCTTGCTGAATCATTACAAAAACAACAACAACAACAAATTGGACCTATTGATTTTTCTACTACATCGAATACAATAAAAAGCGAAATGCGAGATGATGATGATGATGATGATGATGATGAAGAAGATTTAGATATGGTAAAAAACAAACAAAAACTTTTCTCATTCATATCTTCTTCTTTTTTTTTTTAATTTTAGCAAGAGAAACAATCTTCTTCATTAGTTCAATCATCTATTCCTACTATGTTACCACCTTTATTACTTCGTAATAAACACGGCAAACCTACTCGACCATTTAAAGCATATCCACGTGATCCATTATCATTACCACTTGGTTTTTATTCTCCATTAGTTCCATCATCGGATAATTTATTAAATGTATTAGCATCATCAAATGATGATTTTTCTAAACAATTTCGTAAACGTATTCAACAAGCTCAAGAACGTTTAATAAATCGTGGTGTACAAGATTCTCCAATAAAAACTGTTAATCAACATCAAGATAAACTACATAGTCCATCATCAACAACAAATAATATTCCACCAAAAAAACGTTATAGACCAAATACACCACCACCAGAAATTTCTTCATCAATATCAAGTCAACAAATAAATCATGAAACAGATACAAAAGATGATGCTTATTGGGAACGACGAAGAAAAAATAATGAAGCTGCTAAACGTAGTCGTGATGCACGACGTGCGAAAGAAGATGAAATAGCACTTCGGTAAAATAAATAAATCAATTGATTAGACTTCTCTTTTTTTTTTGTTTTTGTTCTTATTTATAGAGCTGCTTGGCTTGAACAAGAAAATCTTAAACTTCGACTTGAAAATGCACATTTAAAACAAGAAAATGTTCGACTTCGTTGTCAAATATATGGTTCAACAGATTTATCAACTTCATCAACATAATTTTATGAAATAATTATCGAGTTGTTTACGTTTTTTTGTTTTGTTTTTCTTCTTGTAGTAGAAATTTTTTCTTTTCATTTTTTCTTGCCGTGAATTCAAATTGTCCATGCCATAATGAGGCTTATGTTTGTCTCTTGTATCTACATAAAATACATGTCGTCATTCGTTTTTCTTTTTTGTTTTTGCATCATTTCCTACATATGTGCGTGTGTGTACTATTGAAAATAAATAAAATAGGTAAATGAAAAATCATCTATGATGACATCATCATGATCAATAACAATGTGTTGTAAGACTCATTTAAAGATGAAACAACAAAAAAAAAGAAAAAGAAAGAAGAGAACGATATTGAACTTGTCTAAGTTTACGTCATGTAATATTGTTTGATGTTTATTCATGCATTGATGGAATTTTATTCTAATAAGATCCATCTGTTCATAATTCAAAATGAAATGATGAACATCGTTTCAGGACAATCTTTCGTTTGTATGTACTGTTTTTTTTTGTTGCGCATTAAAGGCAAATTTGTCCGTTGCATGGGTGAGCCATATTGAACATTCGTACATATATGTACGTCTCAGAATGATGATTATGAGAAGCTTGTTAGTTAGAGAGAAAAAGGTCAGGATTAGCCAATTTAGTTAGAGTGCTTGCTAGTGACCATAATATTACATGACTTTTTATTGTGAATTGATGTCCAAAATAGAGTTCATTCGAAGATTAAATTCATAAGGGATAAGATGATAAATTAATGAACAAACATATATAAATGGTAATTAAATCGGAAAAAGTTTTTAACCGATATATTATATGAAAATTCATTTTATTATAAAAGATGATGAATTTCATTAAATTATTATTCAGATTATTTCGTAAAATGTTTATTTTTCTCAGACTTTTTCTTCAGTAACCTATGTGACTACTTATTCAATTATTATTTGTTCTTTTGTTGCAATGTAATAAAAACTATTGAAAGAAAACAAACACAAGGGAATACTGAGAATGTTCAATTTCTATTTATTTAACTCTATTTGCATCACAATTTTTCATAGATGCCAATATTATTTAGAAAAATGTTATGAATGATAACATTTGAAAAATCTTGAAATCAATAAAACAAAATATTCTTTGAGAAATAATATAGTCATAAAAAAATTTTTTAAGATCAGTATTTCGTTCGACTTTATTGGTTTTTATCTACACAATTGATACTATTTATTTTATGTTACCGAACAATTCATTTATTATATTGTGCATTATAGGATAGTTCAGTTTTTTGATTGATGATAATTTTATTTTAATTTATGCATTCATATTGAAATCACCTGTTCTCATATGATTGATAGAAGAAGTGACGGATGGTAACAGACATTTATCAAATGATTTAATACGTATCGGATGTATTATGTATAAAGATTATTGAGTGATTGAATAGATGTAATTCTTGTTTGTATATCACTAACAGATTTTTGTAGAAAAGGAGGGAAGATATAAACTCGTAAATCGATCCGTAGGACTTTTTCCACTTGAACCTTTACTATCGTATATCAAAATGAAAGATTATATTGAGATAAGCATTTATTGTGACAGAATTTATTAATTTTCAATTGATAAATAAAAAGTTTGAACGATGTCAATATAGGGTGTTTTGAGACTGACGAGGGAACCACCCGAGGTGTCAAAAAGCTTTTGAGCTGAAATTTTGCCCACAAGTAGAGGATGCATAGACTAGAAAAGGCCTAAAAGGATATGGGCCCAAGTTGGGATTTGACTGAGATATCGACTATTTACCATAATTTTCCTATAGGATCCTACTTGTCCGATAAAATCAAAGTTTTGAATTTAGGCCTGAAACTTTGTCCACATCAAGGCCCCAATCAGACAAACTTGCCTACAAAGTTTCAGAACTCTGGGATAGACTATCTCCGAGATACTAGTATGTTAGCATAAAGACGTTTTTTTATGGATATAATGTTTCACATAGATATTTTGGCAGATTCATATCTCGGAGATAGTCTATCCAAGAATTCTGAAAGTTTGTAGGCAAGTTTGTCTGATTGGGGCCTTGGTGTGGACAAAGTTTCAGGCCTAAATTCAAAACTTTGATTTTATCGGACACGTAGGATCCTATAGGAAAATTATGGTAAATAGTCGATATCTCAGTCAAATCCCAACTTGGGCCCATATCCTTTTAGGCTTTTTCTAGTCTATGCATCCCCTACTTGTGGGCAAAATTTCAGCTCAAAAGCTTTTTGACACCTCGGGTGGTTCCCTNGATTTCTTAAAAATTTGATGATTTTTTTATATAGAAAAATTCGAGTTTTTTGAAAATTTTTTCGATAGCTTTTTGAAAATTTTTCTTCAACGAACACTTTTTAAAAAAATCGAAAAAGACAGTTTTGTAGAGCTCGGCGAGCTCTATCTAACCATGATAAAAAAATTGAAAAAAAAATTTTACTCGACTTTTGCATTACTGGCACCTTACTTATAAGAAATATATAAAATTTGATCTATCAGTTCAGCAAGATTAATTTCTTAATTTTCCTACTTTTCTCGAGGCAAATTCATAGAATTATTTGATTTTTTCCCATTCGAAGGGGATCTACGATAGATAGAACTGTGTTTGAATTATTCATTTTGTTCTTTCTAGATGGCTACACATGTTTCTAGTTTGCATGTGCTTCCTGATGAGATCCTGCTAGAAATATATAAATATTTATCGAATGTTCATGTAATATGTTCATTTTATGGATTAAATAAACGTTTTAATACATGTATAACAGGTTATTATCGTCATATATCATTAACTGATGTTACATGTAATCAATTTCATGAACTTTGTCGTTCAATTTTACCAAATATAGGTTCTCAAATACGTTCATTATTAATAAGTAATTGTCGATCTGTATTACAGGGTAAAATATTTTCACAATATTTTTCACATCAAATGTCTAAAATATTTCCTAATCTTCAAAAATTAACACTTATTTGTTTTACTGCTGATGAATTAGATAAATTTCTTAATGCATTAAATAATCTTAGTAATCTTGATGAAATTGAGATATCTGATCTTCTTACTGATCAATCCAATTTATTTCAACATGTTGTCGAAACAAATAATAATCGTTTTACTTCAATAAAATTTAAAACAAGTTATTCAGATTTACCAACACGTCAATGTTTAAATATTCTTGATCTAACTATATCAATACAAACACTTGAAAAATTACCTCATCTTCTATCATTGATTCCGAATATTCGTCGATTAAATGTAACCATTGATGAAATCAGTATGGAGAAAGCATCGTTTGATAATCTTTCATCTTTAACTTTTCTTAATTATTTTTTCCTTCGTTGTTATAATCATTTTTGGTTATTAGAAGAACTTAAATCACTATTTACGACAATACCTGCTGTAGAACATTTATCATTGCAATTATCTTCACAAGATTATTGTTTTGTTGATAGCGAACAAATGATGTATGATATTTTACCACAAAATATTCAAGAATTCAATTTTTCACTTCGTTATTTCTATGATACAATCGAAGAAATTGATCAGAATGCTTTAATAACATCTCGTTTTCCAATTATTTGTTTAATTGATGAAAATCTACAGCAAGCAGTTTTACATACAATTCCATATAGATTTCCTTTATTTAATATTTCATCTCCTATGGCAAAGAAAATGTCTACTTATGAAAGTTATAAAAATGTTGACATGTTTTATGATTATCATGGAATGACTTTAGCTGAAACATTTCCAATTATTGCACGTTGCCGTCGAATAAAAGAAATAGCAATTCAATCGTATGAAAAAGATGACGAATCACCATCAGGTATGCAAAGATCATTTTAGTGAAAAAATATTGAATAATATAAAAGGCACCTTTTTTATTAAAATAACTCAATTGAGATGTAACATATTATGAGCCAAAGGATAGATCTTTTCGAATATTTCTTTTTATCAGTTACATTCTGTTTGCTATTTATATTTTTGAAAATATTGTAATATAATTTCTCCGCAAGTAAAAGGGCGAAATCAAAAACAAAATGCTCGAGTATATTGTATCGTATTCAAATGAATTAAAGACTTATAAAAATAATGGATATGTGAATTGAAATTTATTTTCATGATTTTTAGTTTTTTTTAGTTCAGCAACCACTTATATCACTTCCATACTTATATTATTTAAAACGTATTTGGTTATTACATCCATCGAGAGAATACAATTCATTAAAATCACTACTTCAAATTGCACCAAATCTATCTGAGTTATTTATAGCATTCGATAATGTTCTTCCAATATTCGATGATAAAGATACATGTCAACTTTTAGGAAATCGTATTATTCATTTACTTATACTTCGATCAGCTCCAACAGCGCCAACACAATTAACAGAAGAATATATACCTTATTTAGTAAGAATATTTACACGTCTTCGTCATTTACAAATTGATGTTACTAATGGAACATCAATAGAATCTATTACACTTTCAATTATTAATGCATTTAAAGAACAATCACAATTAATATCATTAGTTGTCGAAGGACAATCATCATGTGATGAATTAAAGTTAAACGCTCGAAAATGGGTAATTGATAATACTTATTTAGCAAACGATGAAAAATTTGATGCTGAATTTAAAGAACAAACTAATCGATTTTTATTATGGATGTAAAATATAATCAATAAATCATTAATAACGATCAAATTATTGTTTATATTACAAAATGAACCGTATTGAAAAATAATAATTGTATATCGTTCCAGACAAGTTATATAAACTATATTAGCAATGGTATCTGTCAAATGAATAACATCTTACTCATATAGACAAGCAAAGAAAGTTTAAAGAAGCAGAACTATGTTTATATTGATGAGGAATAAACTATTCTTTAATAAAAGATATGTTTTTTTTTTAAACTTTGTATTTAGGGAAGTAATTCGATTGATAAACGATATTTCTTTCTCTCTTGTTTTAAAATTTTGTTCAAATATAAATATTTATCATTTTGAATCAATTTATTTTATATTATGAATTATTCATTACTTAATAATCATCATTTGAATACTAAAGCTATCGATAGCTTTTATGAATTCATAAAATGTTGATGTCGCTATACTTTCTCTTCGCAAAATCTGAAGAATTTAAAGAGAAAATTTAATCGTATATATAAATGTTGAAACAAACAATGATGTAAACTGTCTGTCAATTTTAAGTGTCATGAAAAAAAGAACTTTATTTGCAAAAATTTTAGAATTTTCTTTTTATTTCTAAAAATATTTTCAAAAACATACAAGAAAGATTTTTTAGCATGAACTTGATAAAAATCATTTGTCATTTTTCCTTGATAGTTCGTACAAGCTTCAAGTTAGTCTTCAACTTTTATAGATCTAGTCAAAATAATTAACGAAGAAAACTAATGCTAAGTTTCTAGAAGAATTTTACTTGAAATGGATACAACTCAATGTACTACATTTTAACGTAATAGTCTTACTTGTTTTTTAATCGATTTTTCGGATTTTTAAGTTGTGGTCTTGAATGCCGACTGAATAAACTTCTATGAGATAGCTTAGAAAAATAGATATTTTGTTCGTATGTTAATTCTCTTTATAGATCTTCAGTTCGACATTCTGTCAGTCGTTAGAACATAAGCGACAAATCATTTTATGTTCTATATAGCGATTTATCATAAGTTTCTTTTTATATCTTGGTGGTATGTTGATAAACAACCGCTTTGAATAAGTAATAGTCCAACTAAGGGTCACATCTGAACAGAAAATTGTTTCTTTTTTATAACCACTATTCATGATAGATAAATCTAGATTGGTAATGCAAGCAGAGAGAATGTTTAAGTAGAAACGCATGATGCTGAGAAGAAAAAAAACATTGCTCGAAGCAAGTACTTCTACATATCTAGCCTTTCCGTGTTATTAATAGTGCTATGTGACTTTATCATCAAAGGTTAAATAAGAGGAAAAAAAATATTTTTGTTGGAAAACTTTTTCATAGATGAAACATTTATATTCAAATTTAATAATTTAAATTATATATAGTTGAGATTGAATTTATTGAAACTCTATAATCGTTTAATTTATTTGAAAACGGCATTATAATTCATTTGGGAAATATTCCTTGATGTATTCGGAAAATATTTTTGATGATTGTTTCCCTCGACCGATAATCTATGGTAGGTTATATATATTTTTTTCCATTAAATATTTGAATGTTTTTTCAATAGATTTCAAAAATCATTTATTTTTCTATTGATCAAAAATAGAAAAAAAAAGATCAATCATGTGTACATTTTTTTGTCATCATTATTATCAAGCACTTATTAAAAGTAATAGAAAGTTTTCTTTTCTTTTCTTTTTTGACAGCCTCACGGGAACTCATTATTTTATATGGAAAAATTACTCCTAGAAAAAAAAAATGTGGGTATATATATATATTCAATGAATGAGATGTCCTGCCTTATAGATATTTTATTCTGACAAAAGAGAAAATAATAAGCAACTAAGAGGAATATGAAACACAGATTTTCCCAATAGACAACTTGATGGTTCATTAATGACAATGATTTGTCATCGATCATTATTATATTTGTGCGTGTTTTATAATAGATGATTGAACATAGTTACTCTCTCTCTCTAGATATATATATATATATACTTTGCATATTATACATTTGGTTAGATAGGTTTTTCTCTTTTTCTTTTCGTAGCACACAGTATTCCTACTCAAAACGAAGAACATCAGACCAAATAATCTTATTTTTGTCATCATCATCAACAATGGCAATAGTAGACGACAAGTAATAGATTTTTTTTCCAATGGGTTTGGCTAGCTTATAAATATTAGCAATTCCATTTCATGAGGATTTATGTTTCGAGTATTATCTAGTTTTGATTGTTTCATCTACTTGTTTTTCTTTTTCATTCTATTGAGAAATATATTCATCTATGTCAAATATTATGCATTGTCATCTTGACATCAACAATCTATAATTTTTCTTGAACAATTAACCGGTTGTTTTTTTATAAATCGCATGCAAACAATTGATGTCCTATCAATTTCTTTTTCTCTCCGGCAACGGATGCTTTAAAATTGAACTGCAAATATATTAGAAAACTGATGTTTTATATAGAATCATATCAAAATAGTATCACTAAATATGATAATGAGGTTTCTACGTCCACAGATAATCTTTCATGTTTTCTTTCATTTTTAAAATAACAGGAAAAGATTTCTATTTTTATTTTTATTTTATTTTTCTTCTAATGTGATTTACAATAAAAAAAAAAAAAAAAAAAGAAGAAATTATTTATTTCTGTTGAATATTTTCATCATTATATATTATGATTATTCTCATGGATGAAGTCGGAGATGCTAAAAGGTTAATGCATCATGATGCTTTTTAGCGTTAGACAGACACTAGAAATAATTCTTGAAGAACGTAGTTGTTAAGAGCAATTATGAAGAAAATTCTTATATGAGCAAACACGACCTTCATTCTAGCATACTAAAATAATTTCTAATATAACCATGATCTTGACCTTGTTCCTCATCCATTTATCCGTCGATTCTCTCTCTTTCTCTCTTCTTTTTTTTTTTTTTTGCTAAGTGTAAATTATTAATCGATTTGCTTTTTTAAATGATAAAAAGTGCATGGATGAACATATCTTTTTTTCCCGAGAAATATATAAAATAGATTATTAGGAAAGAAGAAGATCGAACTAAGGAGAATTACTATTTACTACAGTAGATGATAATTGAACACTGCGATAATGTAATTAACTACGCCTGATGCTCGATCTTCCTCTTCTTTTTTAAAGAAATAAGAAGTAGTTCCGAAACGGAAGTAGAAAATAACGCCTTCTTATTATTGTTATTCAATACTATTGAGAAGTTGTCAAATGAAAATATAAATGAATGTTCGTTGTGAATAGATTGTCTTGAAGTACTCACATGATCTTTTCTTTTTCTTTTTGTTGTATTTTATATGTTGATGTATCATCAAAATAACATAGGAGCAAAGCTAACACATATTAGTTACTCTTTTTATTTGAATACTATTGATAGTATTGATCTTTTTGTTTGTTCGAATAAGTATCGCGTTTTTTCTATGTATTCTATACAATAACAGAAATAAGATATCTAAATAGAAAATAGGAAAGTTATACAGAGGAAAAAAAAAACGGAGAAGAAAATAGATAAACAGAGAATGGATATCTTTACTTGGTATAATAACGTAATCATTGTCGCTTGGTTGAGTTGTGCCCGTTGTTTTTAATGAAGTAGTAATTGTCTGGAACATCAAGCAGTTCTATCAACACTTAGCTAACAAACTAGCTTTCAGCATTTTTTTTTTGCATTCTCATGTCATAACATCAATATTGAAATTTTGTTTGTCTATTCTGCTTTGCATGAATGATGAGGATAGCATTTAAGAGTAAGCTATTGACCTGTACATTCTTGTTGATACTTCTGTCACCATATGACAAAAATTGATTGTCACCACTATCACCAGACCTCTCTTCCTCGACATGTCATATGGATAGAATATGGTATACGTATGTGTGCGTGTTGTTTATTCTCATTCAGATGGTATTTTCTTATTCAAGTTGTCGTCTTCTATCAGTTATTGTCATATTATTGAAGTTGTGTAGTAGGCAGTAGCAGCTGCAGTTATCATCATTTTAATATAATGTATCTGTCTACGTGTCTAGGCATGTATGTATGTATGTTTGTATGTGGAAAAATACCGAGTCCAATAATTGAACATTAGCTATGTATTCTTTTGCAAGTAGAACACTTAGGCAAACAGTTGAATATAGACTACTTGATTTTATGATGAGAAACAAAATATATAATAGAAAAAATATGTTGAAGGAAGGAAGTAGCAACATTTGAATACTAATCAGTTCTCTCTAGATCTGATACATTACCACACATCACTTTAAAAAAAAACATGTGATAAATTATTTTATCTATTTTACTTAGTAGAATTTGTTTTATGACTGATAGTAACGAATTATCTGTTAGTTTTAATCACGTTTACACAATAAGTTAAACGATTTCTGTCCTATGTAAATATCTGATAGAATTTTCTCATTGTATCCATTAATACCAATGATAAGAATGCCATTTTCTTTCAATAATATATATTAAGAGACAAAATAATTTTGTGTTTTGCGCATCAAAAACAGGTTTCTTTTCTTGAATATTCAACTAAACACGAACCATATATAGTATCCTCCTACCGACAATTTTTAATAGTGTTTCTCTTTTTTTTTTTTTTTGGCTTTTTCTCACTATTTGCTATGGACTCTCATGAGAATCAAATCGATCGATCGATACACGCAATTACTGATGAGATTTTCGAGTTGCTCCTACTAATACTAATGTTTTATTCAATAGCGGTCCATTGTATATTATAACATAGTGATCATTACATGCTTCAGTGAACAATATTTCCGAGAGAAAAAGAAGACGAGAAAGAATATATTTTAACATAGAAAGAGTGATTAGAGAGTACATAATAAAAATAATACTAATAAAAACGATGATGACGACAAAGATAGATTGATGACGTCTTTTAGGTTATATATTTCCATTGGCGGGCCGGACCATAATTTTCAGGGGGGGCAATAAGCACTTTTTCGCTTAAAAACGCTTGTTTTCATGGCATTCTTCTTAAGTCCCAGCCAAAAAAATTTTTTTAGAGGGGCAATTGCCCCCTCTCGCCCCTATGCCGGCCCGCCCATGTATATTTCGACATACATAGAGCATGTGCTGAATAAGATCGAAAAGCAGAAACAGTGCCATTTGGATAGAAATAATTGAGAAGAAAAAGCCAGTTGTCAGTGCTAATTATACGCTAGTCTTTATTGAATTGTCGAAGGTTGAATATTATAGATTATATAAATATTTAGCAGAAAACTATGGAAGATAGACGTTACATCATTTATGTTTGAATAATAAGAGAAATTTTAAAAAGAAAGAAATTTTTCTTTTTATTTCTTCTAGATGAATATTATACTATTGTTCTTCTCGTCGTTTATATCTCGTTCATCACTAGTTGACATTCGTGTTTTCTATTGTCGGGTATACTGTATTTGATTTCTTGTTTTTTTTTTATTTCAATAGGCTCTCTCTTAGTTCTGATTTCGAAGAATGTCCTAGACTCTTGTTTGTTTCAATCTCCGAGAAGATGAAGAACAACGAAGGCTTTTGTTCGGTCGCACCCGAACAAAGACACGACCGCTCGCCTTTTCCCCCTTTTTCTCAAAATCGATCTGTACTTTTACTATTGAGGGTGAGAATGTGTAGTCACTAGCCTCTACTATCATAAAAATGATGATGGCGATCTAGGCAATTAATTTTGTTAATCTGCCGCATTCATAATCATATTACGGAGTGACGCTAGCGAAGAGAAAATGTTATGCTCTTCTTTTTCTCCCTCTCTCTCTCTCTCTTGTTTTTATGTATATATTCGTTATGAAGAAAATAAGTATCATCATCATCATCATCATCATCACTGTCCCTTATCATTACTTTGAAGTTAGCAACAGCTGTGACGCAAAACATCTATATATATACATACATATTATCATCGTAAATATCTATAGAGGAGTTGCTGAATAACTTCCTGTTTTGATTGACAGAAAAAAAAATTACAAATTTTTAATCTCATGGATATTTTATTCGTTTTTTTTTTCTTAATTTTATATCCGGTAAGTTTCCGTTTTATATGTGTATATAATGTATTTCATATCCTGTAATAAAAAAGAAAAACAAACGATAAATTTTTTTCCTTGATTATCAATATAAATCTATGAAATGCAAACAATAAAACCGAGAAGTGAGATGCAAGTGTAAATATATATTTGAATAGGAAAAAAAAAATAATATTTTGTTTTTCCTTTAGGCATCTGAATCGAAAATAAGCTTCTTTATTATCGAGTATTTTAAATTGAATGAAAATCTTAAGATTTACATAATTAAGTATTCAACGGATTGAATATAGGAAAAATTTTTATACATAATAACGTTAAAATGTTAATCAATTTAAACAGCCAAAGATTTTTAATAATAATCTGCCTAAGATAGAAATCAAGACGATCTCATTAATTGAATTCATCCAAATTTTCATTTTTTTATAGTTTTTTTTTTGTATATATAAAGAATTAATGAGTACGACTAATAATAATAATCTTATTTGAATATATAAGATTTAATTTTGAAGATAATATCAAATTAAAAATTTCTTCTATAAAATTAGTTTCATTGGGCAAACAGATAAGTCTTACATAGAAGAAAATTGTTTGATAGATGTGAATATTTTGTTTTGTTTGTTTCTAAAGAAGAATATCATTTTAACTAAAATTTTATATTGATATTAATTAAATTCAAGTTCAAATATCACTAAAAATTAATCCGATAGTCCGAAGGTTTTTTTAACCCTAATGTTCTTTTATTTTTTTCTCATGTCTACAAATAAATTATTCTATAATATCAACATCATTTATTTTGAACTTCATAGAAAAATAAATGATGTACTTGAAGTTATTTTTATGATGTATTTTTTATTCAAGCACTATTAAAAGATATAATCTTTAGTTATCGCAAATTTTTAGTTTTCTTTATTAACATGTCTCAGAATTTGACGTGACATCGAAATATTTCTACTGAATAAGTTTAATGAATATATCATGAACTATTCAAAATAACCTTTGATGACTTCCGAAAAGTATTTTATATGTAAATGGCAATGGCATATTATTTTCAATAAATTAGAAAACATTGTTAGTGTGTGTGTTTTGCCAGCAGTTGATAAAAGCAGACAAGAGACACAATAATTATCTATAGTGGTAGACATGTCACGATGACAATTCTTTTGTATTTTTTATACGACTGTTTCCGTAACACAGAAGTCGATTATTACTCTAGTTTCTTTCAAATGATTACCTTTTATTGTTGTTGTTTTTTTTTTCTACATAGAAAAATATTTGAACTAACCAATTATAAAATATAAGTAGTACTTACGAATTTATTAGAAATAAAAATTTCATATTAATATTAAATAGTAATTTTTGTTCATATCATGTAATAAAGTATTCTGTGAAGAAGATAAAATTGTATCTTGTTTTTTTTTATAATTATTCTAGTGGGAGAATTATTTTTTTGTTTTTCGTTCTCAATCGATTTTTTGCTAAATGAAATACTTAGTGAAAAATTTTCATCTTAGACGTTGACCAAAAAAAAAAGAAAGAAATAATTATTATTTTTATTGTAATTGGTTTTTCTTTTCTTACATACACAAAAAAATTAGTTTTCAAGTAACTCTTTTTTTTTTGTCAATACTCGTTTTGATGAATGTTGATGAACAAGTAAGAAAATTTCAATTGTGAATTTCTTTATAGAATTCAAAATGAGATTCATTTTTATGTAATAGAAATGTATTGAGATACTTTGAATATAAACTAATATGTTGATTAAATAAATTCATATTTTTAGTTAGATTATTTTTTTTGCATAAGACGATTCGATTTGATATTATTAATTAAATTTATTATGTGTTCTTTGAAGGATGATTCTATGAGATACTAAGTGAATGATCTTATTCTATTCAAAAAAAAAACAGAAATGTTTAATAATTAAAACTTTAGATTATTGAATTATTTTTCTGTTGCTTAGACTTTTCACTACAACAAGCATTCAGAATGTATATAAGATAAAGTATTTTATCGAACAACATTTTGACTATATTTTTAATAAGAAAAAGTTTTCTTGACAAAGAATAATAAATTGAAATTTAATTTCGAATTTTAAATTTTTATCAAAAGAAAAGTTAAGACTCTGTACTCTTAAAAATCAACCTTGGGTCATGTATATTGAAATCAAATTATCTTTTCAGGAAATGTCGAAGCTATAGTGTAGAAACCTTGTAAAAAATTGTCAACCCTATTCCATGATGTTTTCCCGGGGATATTCATCAAACAAAAGCCAAAAATTTTTCATGTGACAAATCAAAAATCTTAGTGCACTCTCATTCTATATGTTTTTAATATTTTTTTTATTTGAAAGTGCGTGTCGGAGTGCAATGCGTAACAAAGACTTGTTTTAAAATTCTTATTTTTAATGTGGAGAACAAAGAATGCCAAGTTTAATACCTCGTAAAACTCTTAAAAGATTGTTGTCTATTTATTAAAGTGCTTTTGCATATAATAATAAAAAAGCTTAGTTCAAAGAAACGGCCTTTGGCAAACACTGCGACTTCAAATACTCTTTCAAATAAGACAAAAAGCAATTGGTTACAGTGAAGCTTCCTAGAGTGTTTCGAGATACACGATCAGAAAAACATAAACAGAGAAAAAATGGGAAAGGTTTCCTTTTTTTTCTTCAAAACAAGCATATTTTTCTAGCAGAGAGTACCGGTAATTATTGAAAATTTTTGAAAAAAAAACTGAATTGCTAAATAGAAAATCCTATTGTTTATGAAAGATCGAACCTAAGGCTATCCTTCCATACATTTATCTTAATTTCGATAATTTGGACGGAAATGGACTTTTTTTAAAGGAGATTCTTGAAATTATATTACAGAAAACTACCTAATATGTCTGCTTTTATTTTTACAAAAAAAATATTTTTAGTCTTTGTTAATAGTATTTTCTTAACTATATTGCTCTTTTTATTTAGCAGTTACATGAATTCAGACATGTATTTGAAGGTAGACAGTTAAACCTTTCATTTGATTCGTGTCAATTGAATTCCCGAGTAGATGTGCATATTTAATGAAATCTTTTAGAAAATAAGAACAAACTTCATTTTACACCTGCACCTTGACAATCATTTAATTAATTTAAACTTCGTCTCTTTATTTTGTTTTCTACATGAATATTATTATTCAAACCTACGCAATAACTTTATAATGGTACTTCCATCTTGCAATATGTCATGAATTCAATTTTTTTCGAATAACAACTTAGAAATTTAGATACTTATCAAAGTATACATTTCATCTAATGTTTTTTTTTTTCTTTTCATAGTTCGAAGCAAAATGAAAAGCAACTTATCTGGATATTTATGGTTTCTGCGGTATTTTTTGATGTTTTAAACAATATTTATTTGATCGTTTTTCCTAGAACGAAAACTGCATTGTAAAGTAGCATCTTCAATTCTAATTAGAAAAAATCTTTTCTAGATATGCTATTTTTTATATCAATCAATTTTTAGTATCGATGAATAATAATGTAATATTATCCTCAACAGTTTTATCTGTTGATTATAATTCAACTTTAAAAACTACAAGTGCTACAACAATATCAATATCAAATTCAATAAAAAATTGTAGTGTATCATTACAATATAAAGTTATTGAACATATTGTTTATCTTTATGTTATGTCTCCATTATGCCTTATTGGTCTTGTATTAAATGTTGTTAATTTAATTGTTTTTTCTGATCGTTCATTTAAAAATTTAACATTTAAATATTTACGTCTTATTGCATTTGTTGATTGTATAACATGTATACTTGTTTTTATTTATTGTATTACAAATTATACACGACCACATACATTAAATGATAAATATTTTCGTATTTGGTATTTAGTTAATGTTTATTTCCCATTAGCAAATATAACAGCAGGATGTAATGTATTATTAACAATAACAGTAACTATTGAACGACTTGTTAGTGTACGTTGGCCAATGGAAAAACAACGTTTATTTAGTTCTAATCGTATATTAATAACATTAATTGTTTGTTTTTTATTTCCAATTCTTGCTAATTCAGTTAATTTTCTTGTTTATAAAGTTGGTGAATGTAATAATCTAACATTAACATCAATAGCTCGAACTACAGAATATGAATATTTTGGTATGTGTAAAGAAATTCTTTTACGTTTTATTCCCATATGTATTCTCGTATGTTCAAATTGTCTATTATTATCAACTGTGCATGCTGCTAATAAAAAATTTAAAACATATAGAAGACCTTTACAATCATTAGCAAAAACACCAATAACAACAACAGTTTGTGTTCAAACTGTAGCAAATGGTTGTGATACAACACCAATTAATAAATATTTATCTGAATCTCAATCTCAAACAGATATTCTTTTATCAAGATCATCATTTTCATGTGAAACAACAATGCCAACAACTGTTAAACAAAAAAGACCATCTTTTCCAATAAGATTATTTCATAAATTACATTCAAAAAAACAACAACAAGAAAGACAATTAACAATAATGCTTGTTTGGTTATCAACACTTTATTTATGTGGACAAATTCCAATGTTATTTGCTTATCCAAATTTTGTTTTTAAAGATACAAATCAATCATCATATAAATATTATGCAGTTGTTGTTAATTTACTTGAATTAACAACTTATTTGGCAAATTTTTTTATTTATATACGATTTACTTCACAATTTCAACAAGTATTTCGTATTAAAATTAAACATATTTTTTTTTGTTTTATAAGAAATCAATAAGATTCAATACTGATAAGTTTAGTCTTTTTCTTGTAATTTTTCTTTTGTGTCTCTTCTGCTTTCACATGTTACTCTTTATTCGAAGCATTGACTTTGAAAAGAATAAAATATTTGAGTTTCTTTTGTCTTTCCTATGCTTATCAACTTAGTGTTGAGATGAACAATCGAACAAAAAAAGATTTTTTTTTTTTTTCTTTTAAAACAATATTCTTCCAGGTCATAATACAAGACTATAACAAAGATGATAAAGCACTTATATATGTGGAGCACGACGGGAAACATCATGAACTTTAGTCTTAGAAGTCTGTTGTTTCTTCCTCGATATAGAATAGACTAAACGTAAGAAACCATTATTTCTCAGGATAATTTTTTCTATAAATGAATTGTTTGAACTAATATTTATATTTCATATACTTTGTAGTAATTACTTACAGAAAGTATATTTCAATATTAATTTATTGTAAAAGTATGTTGGAAAATATATGAATGTTTCTAGTACATCTACATCTGACTGTACGAGAAGTTTGATGTTATTATCTGCCATGTTTGTTTACATGAAGATTTGTTGAATGAATCAAATTTGTTTGGTATTTTTTTTTTATCTAAGAAAAAAATTCAATTAAACAGTAAAAAATAATGATAATTAAGTATTAGTACGAAATATGTGAGGCATAAATATCAGCTCGAATAATTCATTTATAGAGAAGACATTCCAAAGAAAAAAAAAATAATAATAATTGTTTTCTTACTTTTATCCCATATTGGATATGTTTATAAACGATATAAACAATTATTCTGTTTTACACATGTAGATCAAGATCGATAGAAGTTTACTTGACAGTTGGATGACCTGAAACAATGTCGTCATATATATATTGTAATGAGATCTAAGCCAAAAAAAATATTAATAAATCATTATGAAAGGAAATTAATAGATGGAAAAAAAAACAGAATCAAGTATAACGGATTTCATCTGTTATTGAAAATGCTTAAGGGCAATTTAAAGCTATTTACTCAACAATGAAACAATCGATTGAATATTTTGATGACTACATACTATCAGCTGAAAATCGGCTGTGTCAAAACAATAATTAATAGATAGAAGAAAATTTTGAACAATGGATGAAAAAAAAAAAGAACATGAAGAATATCGTAATGAAACGAAGAAATGATTAACAATTGAAATTGTTAGAAAATATTGATTATTTGTTCATTCAATTCAAATAGAAAAGAAACAATTACGGATGCAAAAGATATTGTCCTTTTAGTAAAACAAATTACAGTTCATTCTGAATAGAAAAATATTAAGGCACAATTTTGAATAGAGGTCGACAAGTTCAGTTCTAATGGATAGTCGAAAATTTCCTTATAAATATCCATAATCAAATTTTGTAATATGTTGACATTGTTTTCAACCTTTTTGCAATATTGTTAATCATTTTATCACATTTCTCAGCACTAAAAGTTTTTTATATATATATACAATAATTTTTTGTTTCACATATTCATATTTACTTCAATCTTCTCGAACGATACTCTACAAGTTTTCTATTCGTCATCTATTTGACCTTGAAATGAATGCTGAAAGTTTATTTTCATAAAACTAATCGAAAGATAAGTTCAAACAATTGGCATATGAGAGCATCAATTGAAAACAGTAAACTTCATAAAATAAGACTGTCAATATGAAGTGTTATAAAATTGTAATCATAATCAGCAAATATGATAAATATTATTCCATTAAAATGATAAGTCGAATACAAAATCTCTATGAGAAAACAGCGTAGATCTATTATACAAAAAGAAATTTCGGATCTGTTCATTTGATCTGAACTTTGAATTAGGGATTGGTCGACTCCTCATGTAATCCTGAATGTAATGTATCCTCATAAGATGTTTATTTTATTACAACTGACGAGGGAATCTTTGCAGGTGCCTCTCGCCGATTTCAATGAAACTTCGTCCATAGATACTACATAGTACCCTAGTAAAAAGCCTAAAAGGGTTTGAGTGTGAATCGTTTCCTTCAAAAGTTATGACTATTTTACTGAACTTTCGACCCATTCCTAGGTATTTATCGAAAAAATCAAATTATCGAATTTCGACCTGAAATTTTGGCCATAGTTAGGTCTAATGATTTTTAGAATATTCTGAAAGTTTCAGCTAAAAAGAATGTTCCTTTCTCGAGATATTAAGTTTTGAAAAAATAGTCGCTTGTCACAGATAGGTCACAACAACCGAGTTCACTTGAAAACTTAATATCTCGAGAAAGGAACATTCTTTTTAACTGAAACTTTTAGAATATTCTAAGGATCATTAGACCTACCTATGGACAAAATTGCAGATCGAAATTCGATAATTTGATTTTTCGATAAATACTTAGGAATGGGTCGAAAATTCAGTAAAATGACCATAACTTTTGAAGGAAGCGATTCGCACTCAAACCATTTTAGAGTTTTTACTAGGGCACTATGTAGTATCTATGGACAAAGTTTCATTGAAATCATGCGGGGGCACCTACAAAGGTTCCCTCGTGAGCCAAAATCTCAATTGTACTTATGCATCGATATCATACTTCTACTAAATCTATCTAACCCTGAGATTTACATCATTTTTCCAAACGTCTTAAGTCTTTCTCCAATGAATTGATCAATAGGTATTACTATCTTTAATTTGATCAAATGTAGAAAGCTTCTTCTACAAATATTCAATTTTGAAAATCCTTATGAATAAAACATTGTTCGAACAAATTTTTACATATGATGGATTCGAACATGGTAAATTATCTATTGACTAAATTCATATGTGGACTATGTTGATAAAAATATGAGCGCGAAAAGCAAATAATTTCTTCAAAAAGACCTACAATCATTGAGTAGAGATAGTGTAGAAGCTTTTAGGATAAATTTTAGTATTCGCATTTCATAAAGTTCTATCGTTTTGAATCTTCCAACAAGCAATGATCACATCGAATTAGCAGGATGCTTAACAAATTGATTTGATATCTAATTTCTTACTACTGGTCTATACTAGAAGAGATTTCTATCAGAAAGTCAATAAACCATGAGAAAATCTAAACGAATGACTATTTTGAAATGATTTCATATATATGAGAAGACTTTGTTCACGAACATTCGATAGAGCAGGAATGTATATCGTGGTCGAATTTCGTGCTAAACTTGATACATTTGCTAACAAAGATATTGAATTGATGGGACAGTATAAACAAGTTTTGCATTAGTTATATGAAAAATATGTAAACAAGATATATTAAGTTATCAAAACATTCTTGATATGATATTTGGTCGATATATTGTTGTTTAGGATCGTTGATACAGTCCGAGAGAAGATGCCTATCAAGCATTTGCTGATGAATTTGATTGATAGAAATAAATAGAATGTTCCTATCTCGTTATTAATCGTTTATCATGAAATGCATCAACCAACTGTCTCTATCACTTGTTTAGTTTTGACTGTTTCTAAGTTGAATCCTGCTGGTTAATGTAATGGATTTAGCGAATATTGGCACAATTCGAAAGTAAATATGAAAAAAAAATCAGCTCTAAGTATAGTAAAGCTTACTTTGACAACATCATATCTTTAATTTATATGCACCAAATCCAAATAATGATTGTTATTTATGATTATATACTTGAAATAGAGTTGCATGTTTGAATCACAACAGTATATACGTGCAGAATTCAGTTTTATTGATTATTGTGCCGGCTACTTCTTTTCTAATGGTGCCAATCTAGGAAAAACTATTCTAGGATTTATTTGTATTACATCTAACATAATTCTTCAATACTTGTTTTTTCTTATTTATATAATCGACAACCAACACTTATTAGAGTCATCTTTGTTGAATGATGTTTCAATTCAAATGATTTATAAGATAATTTGCTAGATGCCATAGAATATTTTACTATAAAATTGAGTTTTGGTCTCGATTTCGCATATCTCTGGTCATAACAGAATAACAATTTGATAATTACTACTATAACTTTAAGCGTTTTTGTATTGCAAAGATTATAATAGTAGAGGTTGACATGTAATTCTGTATTTAAACACGGTAGAAAATCAATATGCCGATCATTTAAGAAGCTTTTTGTTTAAAAAAAAATAAACGGAAATTATTCTAAGGTTTTCCTCCTTCTAGCAGTAATGCATTAGTTAAAACTATAACAAAAAGAAATATGTCAGTTGATGTAGGAACCCACAAAATTCAATACTTATGAAATCATGAATAGAGGTATAAACCATATTGACTGAGTCACAAATCAGTTTCTAAAGATTTACCATCTAGTTTTTTTTTGTCAATAAGTTCTTTACGAACAAGATTTGCTTGCATACATGACAGAATTTCGAATATTCAGTATTGCAGAATAAGAGATACTAGAAAAGCTCTATTTCTCGAAGGAGCTTTTTAAACGAAATTCAGCCACGTGTAGGTGGGCTCTAAGTTTTCTAGAGAGGTAGTGGAAGAGTTGAGTCCTCTCTACAATCTACTGGGTCCAAAATTTTCTAAATGGAATTAGATAATCGCTTCGAAGATCGAAATATTTTTTTTTCAATTTGTTGTATTCAATGACTAGTTTCACGTGCACGTGTCTCAGACGACTAAAACACGTCCGGTCCTAAATTTTTACATCCGAACCGTACCGGGTTGAAGATCAACCCCACAGGTTCTAGCTTTCGTCTGATTATGCCATTATTAGTGTACTAAGACTTAATTACAGTGTTTCAAGAATTCAAATGAAATATTTCTTGAAAAATTATATTCTACGAGATTTGTACAAGTGTAGAATTCAACATTAAAAATGTTTCATCAAATTTTTCATTATATTTTTGTTCATCAGTACTTTGATACCATAATTAAGTTTATCTAATTTTATTGCTTGATTCTCTATTAATATAAAAACACAAAAAAAAGAAAGGATGATTATAATAATTTTGTTCGAAGCTTTTCATCGTTCCTAGCTTATTAGCAATTAAATGAATTTCAAACTTTCTTAGTTTCTCAATGTTTAGCGATACAAAAAAAAACAAAAATTTGTAAAGTAAATTCGATATAGAATACGCCAAACGAAAAAAAAAAAAAAGGAAAGTATTTCAACAATCAAGAAAATCCGATGCAACAAGTAATTCGAGTACCACTTGAATATCAATCGGAAATTCCGGAATATCAATTGATGAACTAAAAAAACATAAATATTAATAAAAAAAAACTCGAAAAAATAAAAATTTTACTTTGTATATTTTGCTTTATAAGCAAAATACCGACAAACATTAATAAGTACGTGTGACGGTATATCTTTAAGGTAAATTTCATTTGGTTGAGATTCAGAATATTGTCCTGGTCCGCTAAGCATATTTTTAATTGTTGGTGATGCACTTATTGCAAAATCACGTCGTACAACAAATTCATGTCCATCCGATGAAATCAATTTTAAATACATTGATTCAGGTCCTTCTAATCCACCGTACACATTTGGTGGTGTAACCGATGATGATGTAGCACCAGCAGTTTCCATGGTTATGAATTTAATAAAATGTCAACAGAAAGAATCTAAAGAGAAGATGAAAAGAAATTTTTTATTTTCGTCAAGAAACGTTTTTTTTTCTTCTATCTAATGATCAATCATTTGATTCATCTAATTCTCTAAACGTTCACCAATACTAAAATAAATAGAATATTCTTCCCTTGAATCTACTAATTCTTCGTTAAAGAAAAACAAAGACAAAATGAATATATTAAATGTATAATATTTATTTGAATTGTCGAGAAAAGAGAGAGAAAAAAAAGAATAATCTCCAGAGGGAGAAAAAAGAGCGCGCACAGAACAGTCATGAGAGAAATAGACATCCACACACACACACTTGACAAGAATCTTCTGCGGTTATACACGAAAAAAAAAAAAACAAACAAAAGGATAGATAGCATTTTGTGACAAAGAGAAAAAAAAACCGCACAAGTATCTATAAGGTAAATACGAACGAGAATCACTGTTCTAGTAGTTAGTTATTAATGTTTAATTTAAGATATGCTGAGAAAAGAAAAAAAAAAAAAAAACGAAAGAACTAAAAACACAAACACAAACACACTATTCAGTCGCGAAAAAAAAAAGAAGAAAAAAAAGATAGAGACAAATAATTGCGAGAAAAAAATTTTGCCTAAAAAAACAATCAGCAGCAGCGACTAGAATTTGACTGAGATTGAATTGTTTTTTTATATAATATTTTTCTGCTTATCTATGTCTGTTATTTGAAATATTATGCACGCGTACATTCCATAAAAATCTCTATTCTACTTCTTCTATTTTCTTTTTTTTTTGATATGTATACATTAAGAGAAAGAGAGAGAGAGAGAGAGAGAGAAAGTGGAGAGACGCGTACGTTACCAATGTGTTCTATGCAAAGTACAATGACTAGAATGTTTTTTTTTTCTGGAGATAAATATATATATACATATATATGTTTATCTCAGACCAGCTGAGAAAAAAAGAAAACAAAAAAAAAAGAAAGAAAAATTTCAACATTTTGAATCCTCATCTCCATCAGGAAAATAGACAGTTGGTTCTGTATTTCGACGTTTGATTTTAGATTTACGTTTTCGAAGCATTGTTGCCTAAATATAAAATAAAATAATAATTAATAAATTTCTTTTGTATTTAATACTTTAAGTGCTGATCGTATTATAGTTATGTCACAGGGAGGTTGAAGCCATGGTTCACCATCGACTTGAACTGGTACTGGATAATCATTATTCATGCGAATATGAACCTAAAATATTCCATTTTTTTATATATTTATTATATTTTTTTTAATTAAAAAAGTCTTACATGTCCACCCTGGGCAAGACGAACACCAGAACGAATACCCGATTGAATTTGACCAAGATGTACAATACCAGTTACACCAACTACTTCTAACATTCCATCATAATGTGTTGGTCGACTAAATTTATCATCTTTTTCATGTCCCCATAAATTTGCACCACTTGCCCAACTAGAATAAAGAAATCTTTTTTGTGTATTTTGTTTCTTTAGAAATTTATATTGATGAAGAATTTCTAATACCTATAGTCAAGAGTACCGAGCTATAATAATTTCGTAGGACTTTCTTACACTCGAAGTCTTGCGGGTAGAACTCTCGTCGGATCCAAAATTTTCGAATACGAATCTAAAGCTTTACTTGCGAAGTCGAATTTTTGAAGACGCTATGACTGAATGACTACATCTTTAATACCACCCACCAAAAAGTGACCCTGGACAAGTTACTAACGTTTATTTGTCTTGGATCATCCATCCAATAGGATGACGACTACATTGTGACATACATTTGTTCTTGCAGCTAGTTATCATATATGGGAAGCTTAAGCGATTGAGTGGAAGAACTCAATGTCAAGTCGATCTTCTGTTCAGAACTACAGCTGTTCATGTGTGTTGAGAAGACGTGGACCTATTGAATCTGTCACTAAACAATCAAACTGTAAGATAGCTGAAAGACAAACGTATTCTTCCAAACTTGTTGACTGCCAAATCCGACTCTGACTTCAATGGCAAAACTAAAAGACGTGCATCTCGAGATGATGAGTTTTTCTAGAGCTAATTTTTTATATGTTAATTTACTCTAGATATCTTCAGAAAATCATCGTTTGAGATTGTTGTTTACAGAAGTTATTAGTAAAAAAACGAGGAGTGAACGATATGATTACACAAACGAAAAAATGCTCTTATAATCAAATGAGAAGTTCAAAACGAATTCTAAACTGTAGGAATCTATCTTCAGCATTTCTAGATGATAAAAATTATTGTTTCGAACTTAAGTGAGTCTTTAGAAAACCGATTTCTCATAGAAGCATTTTTTTTAGAGTCAAAGCGTACTGAAAATTCCACCATAGATGTAGTTCATACCGTAGAATATATCCTGAAGTTGTCAGATTCTTTTCTTATGTAGTTAGAGAGATATTCACTAATTACTTTTTAATCAATAGTTAGCTGAAAGAACAAACATAAGCCTTGTACAGAATCAAACTCAAATGAAAGATGGGTATTAGCTATTTTGCTTGACATGTTCCACATACTTCATTTTGTATTACTTGTTAATGAGGACGTTACTTTTTTTTCGAAATTTTTTTATGAATCTAACGTATATTTGCATTTATTATTTAACATAAACTTTTTACTATGTAAAAGTAATAAAAAAAAATACTTGACTATTTTTACTTATAATAACGTGACAAAAATTTAAGGAAGTTTTTAGGTAAAACATCGATTAATCGCCATCATAGAATATGCCGAATGTTTTCTTAAATCTCATCGTATAAATTTTTCAACAATGTCTTATTTAGTTTCATAAGTTTTATTGACAATGATATATTAATATTAGTTTTCGATTTCTTTAATAAAAAATTTATTTATTTTTACCTGAGTATATTCATAATAATAATGCCTTCAAGTGATGGTAAATCAACACGTCTTCCATCTACTTCAAGTACAATATCTCTTGTAAAATCTTTTAAACCACCTTTTTTCATCATTTTTCTTAAACCGGTTTTAAGATAATAACCTTTTGCTTGTATTCTTAAATCAAGAAAAAAAAATTAATCAAGTAAATAAATGAAATTAATTAATTTTACCGGCTATTAAATTTATTTGGATTTTCTTCTCTTGCCATATGAAAATCCAAACAAATATCAGCATCAAGACCAAGTCCAAAATAATTATTCATAACAAACATTTCAGTTTTATCTTCACTTGTTGAACCTTCCTGTAAAACAATCTAAATAAATAAAGAAATTTATTTATTCAAATGAGATCTAAACAGGTTCATATAGACTAATGGTGAACATAGGTTCAAAAATAATGAGCATCTTGAATTGATTTCGATTTTTTTTTTTTTTTCGTTCGAGAAAGGCTTACGAGTGAACCTTCTTAGGATTTTTCTTAGAATACTATATAATATCTATCAGTAAAAAATCTTTGAAATTGAAAAATAACGTTTTCTTGTTAGTTCTTATTATTTAGTCATTTTCTTGAAATAGATCTCTTTCGACTAGACATATACGAGACTAAATTTTTTATTTTTAGATTCCGGTCTAGTCCTGATCATAGTAATAGTGAATTTAGTATATTCCTAGTCTTGTAAAATCTTGTTGTTAAATAAAAATTTAGTTTATTTAAAATAATTTTGAGAATCAAATCAGAAGAGACAATTTCTCCATCATTTATTTCAAATAAACATGTATTATCAAAGGATTTCTTACAAACGACAAAGAGAAAGATTGTCTACAGATAATAAATGCCATCTTATTCATCATGATGTGTGTGTGTTTTTTTTTGTATTACAAGTTACATAATGTGAGAAAAACTTCATTTGAAAATTCACAATTTTAAGCATATCATACAGTCTCAGATTTCAATCCTAATAAGATCCCGTCCATGTCTACTCTCGACTAAAAAAGTCAAAATGAATCTAAAATCACCGTTATTCTATGCATGCATTTATAGATTAGTGTAACGCTGTCTGAAATCAATACAATAGTCTACGATGGAGAGATCCACCGTAGCTACAATGTATCACTGTTACCATTACATTCTTACTCAAAATTTTTGTTAATTATAAAAGAAAAATTTATGATTAATAAAGCATATTAACAAACCGGTAAAGCTACAGTTGGTGGTGGAAAATTAAGTTTTCGTATTTTTTTTCTTTTCTCTTCTGCATTTGTTGTTGTTGCTGTTGTTGTTGTTGTTGGTTTACTACTATTTGTATCTGATGTTGTTGTTGGTAAACGTTTATCTTGATCTTGATGAAAAACAACTGTCCAACGATCTAATTTAATTTCTTCAGCTTCAACAATATCTCTGAGCAATGCTAATGGTTCTTCACCACCTGTATAACCTGAACCCCAACGAAGAACACGTGCTAAATCATTACCTGTACCAAGTGGTACAATACCAACAGGCGGTGATTGACATAATGCATCTTGTCCAACATTATCTAAACAACTAAGTACCCAACCAACAGTACCATCACCTCCGCATGCTAATATACGATAATGTGGTATATTTCGAAAAACATATAGACCAGGTAATGGTCCACCATTTTGTAAATCAAATACTTGATGTGGATTAAGTAAATGACGAAAATTAGTTATTAATTCAGCTCCTTGTTGTCCACCTGATTTAACATTAACAAAAACAAGTAATGGACATATATTTGGTGGTATAGTTTGTGGTTGAATATTTGGTAACATTAATACTAATAATTGTTTGTGATCATGATATGCTTGTCGTAATATTGAATATGCACGTGTTGCACGATCACTATCATTATAAACTAATACCATTGCTCCATGTTCATAATAAATAACTTCCATATTATCCCATTTTAAATCTTTATTTGATTTAAATATATCTTGAAATAGAATTTTTTCATATTGTTTTTCTGTACGTGGTCCTGGAGGTAAATTACCAACAAATAAAGATACAGATGGTCCATGTGGATCATCTTTATGTTGTAAATAAAAACGTGTTACACGATGACTACGAACAGATTCCTAAATAAACAAAAAATATTAAACCATAATAAAATTATTTTTATTTACTTTTCTCTGTTGTCGTAAAACATGTAAAGGATATTCATTTGGTTCTAATATTCGATCTGTATAATTAACATTTGATATAAGTAATACTTCGACCAGCGAATATTTTTCAGCATTTACATTTGTTAAACCAAAATCTAATAGAGCTTTAGCAATAACTTCTGATGTTGTACTTGATGATGTTACTTTAATAACTTTAAAACAATCATGAGTTCTATGAATAGATAAAAAAAAACAAAAACAATAATTATCATAAATTTAAAAGATTTTTTATCATACTTAAGTATGCCTGGATAAACTCGAACATAATCACAATCCATATCACCTCGTTCTTTATATCGAATATATATATTCAGTTTACGACGACTAAATTGTTTCAGGGATTTTAATGGCATTGTTTCATCAAGTGGTTGATCACCGCCAACTAAAAGAAAAATAAACGATTAAATTCTTTGCTTAATTGAATTATTTTCATACAATCATCTATAGGTATAGTTATACAATATTTTGTGCTATCATCATTGATATGGAATGTGCGGAGAGCAGCCTCCTATAAAAAAAAATCAAACAAATATATATCATTTAATTAAAGAGATTTTTTTTTGTATATATAAAAGACATACCAGAATTTGGGCATAAGTTGCTTGTCTAGCTACGGATATAGAACGTGGAGTGCCATTACGAAAAGTTGCATTACCATCATAAACTCGAATAATTTCTAAACAAATATGTTTTACTTTTTTCCTCTCTTTTAATTAATTCATATCGAATTTTGATTTGAATATATAAAAATGTTGGTTCTTACAAATGATTGTTAATATAAAAAGTAATTAGCGAATACTTCTCGAATTATATGAGAAAAAAAAAATGTAAATACTACAGAATAAAATTTAAAGAACTGTCTTCTAGAGATTACGAAGAAAAATTCGTAACGTTTTGAATTTCTCATGCGGTTTTAAGAATATTTTTGTTTGTTTGTATATTCTTCGTACTTCCTCAGGTAAATCGATTTTGTAATTTCAATAATCGTTTAAAGAACGTACTATTTAATTTTGCCTCAATTTGCAGTTGTTATTTTCTAAATTAAATTGCATGAAAAGTCTGTAGTGCTGATTTTTGTTGTTGTCAATGATATCTAGATCAACTTAACATATAAAAATTAGCTCTAGGAAAGTTAATTAATCTGGAATACACATGCACAGCAATAACGAAAGATTTTGTCTATATGCATACTAACGAGATAACGGGTCTATGAAAATTACTCGAAAAGTTTATAGTAAAAATGAAAAAAGAATTTTCTGACAAAATCGTACGCAGTGTGGAAAATAAAAAACTGTTAGCTTATAATCTGCCTCTAGTACTTAAGATGTTTCGTGTTAGTACCATGTACAAGTAGACGCCGAGCTTTCTCTAGACTGAGGACAAGTATTAGGCTAAGTCTTCTCGAGCTCTATCACACTCAAAATCTCTGTATCTGATAGTTTTAATTTTGAAAAGAAATTCTATTTCGTATGTTGTATGTATTAGAAAACAATTTGCTTCGCTTTAGTTATTCACATTGAAATTAAAGTCCATCCAAGTAATAGAAGATCGGTGGTCTTCCATTATGAAAAAGAGTTCACATGTTTCTAATGAGTGAACCCCTTACTTTATTGTTAATTTTAATTCTCTAAAACTTTTCTTTCTTGATAAGTTTTACTCATATCAAATAATTGATGTTTTTAGAAAATCATGCTTTATAATGAATCTTACCTCGTTCTTCTTCTTCATCTTGTTGTCCTTTACTTGGTTGTTTCTCTCGTTTTGATCTACTAGGTGCAGTTTCTATTTGTACATTTGGACTTGAGAAAACTTCACCTCCTGGACTACGATGATCTCTTTCTATTCCAACACTACTACCAACATCAGTGTCTCCACCTGATTGATGTTCTGTTGATGAACTTATCACTAGAAGAAAAAACACAATAATTCAAAATTTAATAAAAAAAAATACACATAATCAATATAAAGAAGAAGAAGAAGAAAAAAAAGAAATCCAAGATCAAGAATCCTAGGTCCATGCAGGCAAAAGAAATTTATGAATAGAAGAAACGTGCTAAATATTTGATTATCTAAATATGATTGGTACCCCTATGAATAGGTGGTCGTTGTGATCTTAATTGATTTGATCTCGTCTTTTTTTTTCTTGGTAAAACAAATGATGATGATTGTCGTTGTATACGTCGAACAAAATTTGAACGATTTCGTTTTTTTTCTTGTGTTATATCATTGAAACTATGTTGTATTGCTACAAAAGTATATACATCAAGGTGCAAACATATATATATATCTGTGTCCGGTGGGTAAAAGGAAAATTCAACAATAACAATAAACGATGTAAATATTTATTTTACTTACTAATAGGTAAACCACTTTTTGATTCTGATGCTGAATTTATCATATAATCAGGTCCTGTTAGAACATTAATATTTAATTGTGAAGTAATATTTTGCATGGGTTTAGACATATTATTTCCAATACCCAATATAAGATCTTTATTAAGATCAGCTATACGTGGAATTGATATAGCATATGGTGGAATAATAATATCTCTTAGAGTACCAAAACCACATTCTTCTGGTACACGCGAGCGACAAGTACTATGAGTCTTAAGAGAGAAAAAAAGACATGATTTTATTATTGTTTTGATGAATATTTATATGTTCTTACTGTTATTCCACACCATTCACATCTCATACCAGCAAGACATTCACTTGACCAACAAGTTTTTCGACATATTGCACATTTTGAATTTGTTGGTAAATTTCCTTCACGCCAATGATGATGATGTCTAACTGATGTTGTTGACTAAAAACAAATAAAATTAAGATAAGAAAAACAACAAAAAAAAAAACACGGCATGTAAGCATCGATTGATTTACATTATCTCTTGTTGGTGCATATGTAGCTGTTTCACGACAATCATTAACAGCAAAATCTTTGCAATCTTCATGTGCATAATAGTCGCAAACTAAAGAAATATTAAAATTTATTATTATGAATAAATTAAATCATTTATTAGTAATTTCTTTAGTAATATGCAGGAGGTTTTTTTTTTTTTTTTTTGCAAACAGCTTTTACCTGATTAAATTTTTCTGAATATAATACAATATTTATTATCGATTACATATATATAGAGTGTGTGTATTTGTGTGAATAACATACCTTCACATCGTACAGCTGAAATATCTTCAAGTCGTTTTCGACATATATTGCAAAATTTACGTTTAAACCGGGATATATCCGACCATATGTGGCACACGGGATTCTTAAAATAATTAAAAAAAAAACAGAGAAAGTGTAAATATGTTTTAGAATTGAAAATACAATAAAGATCTTTTTCTTAGATGATTTTTATTTATCAGTTATATGAATTCAAATAATTACGAGTGATATATTGTTAAGTATTTCATTTTACAACATAAAATCATTTCCAAAATGCTTCAAATAGGTACCCGATACCTAGTTTTGGTTTTCTAAATATCCTCATCTAAATAGTTTCATTGAAGTTTTTAGATTTAGAATTCTTTCAGCTACTCAGATAGTTTTTCATACTCTTCCTAGATATTAGCGTTGCGAAGAAAATTCAAGAAAAAAAAAAAACTACTCTAAGCTTTTGTTCGCCATTGATGAAATAATCATTAGAATAGATTATTGGTGTCTCCGATATATTAATCAGGCATACTCTCGAGATCATAGGTAGGAAGAAGAAATTGATTGACAAGAGAAGTTCTTCAATTGATGAATTGATTTTGATTCGAGACTAAATGTTCTTAGCTTATTGCTGTGGAGATATTGCATTGATTTAGATTTTTCAAATCTTATCGCTATTCCTATCCTAAGATATGTCTATAGTAAAAGCATGTCTTTTACATAGATCATATATACCAGCAGATTCGATGTTCTTATTTCAAGAGTGAAGCAAAATTAAAATACTTGAAAATAAATTTTCCATTCGAAATATCAGTTTTTCTGAGAGAACTACCGTATTTATTAGAAAAAAAAATACCGTAAAAATGTTGTGTGTATATCCAGCAATAAACTAAAACCATAAAACTCTTTTCAAGATATTTATAGTTTATTTGTATCTACAAAAAACACGTAGTTTCAATTTAATAGCAATTGATTAGTTGTAAAGCTCGAAGATATCTCATTTTCTACAGGATAATTTGCTCGATCATTTCATATGATGTGAATAAATTTTATGTTCAAGTTATAAGCGTTGAAAAACGAAAGATTCGTAGTGATCATTCTATGTTTCATCATCTCGGTTATATCTAGCTGTTGTAAAACTTTCGAATGATATTAACACTAATAGTAGACAAAAGTCTTCTATTCATCGTATGTCGACTACTACACATAACTTTGAAAAAGAAGAACCTTGTAGGTTGGTCTATTCTTCTTAGAGAATTATATCCATCTATCCTTTAAAATTATACATAAACTTTGTCAATAGTTAAAATTTTCATGAAAATATCCTTCCATTAAACAAACATCCGAATAATCATCATGTTGGTAAATAGAACTGATAGATATGTCGAGACAGTGCACTACTTGTAGACTAACATATCAAGAATTACTCATGTACTTGATAACAAACAGGTAAGAAGAAAAATTAATAAACTATCTTTTTCAGATCTTTAGTATGTATCGTAGTTGAAATACGAGACTTGTTCACTTGTGTACTTTTCATATCGACAACAAATAATAAATTTACTTTGATTAATATAGGTGCAATGCTTGAGCATGGCGAAATGACATGTTTTCGACAACGATCATGACATATAAAATTGCATACTAAAAGAAGAAATATGATTTAATTGAATACTTTGGTTTTTGTTTTTTCTTTTTTGTAATATTTACCTTCGCAATAATATCCTTGTCCAATAAGACCCCATAACATTTCGACACAATGATGACAATATGTAGGTTTATGAAATGTTTTTTTAACAAAAAAATGTCCATAATTTTCATATGATTGTTGATGTGTACATGTTGAATCAGTATTTAATGAAAGTGATGATGATGGTTTAGTCATTATTGTTATATTTGTTCCATCACAAAAGGACGAATCGTCGTTATCACCGCCAAGTGTTGATGAATGATACCAAGGAGATATCGACGAACTCGTCATCGTTTGTTGATGGTGTGTCGAAGTGCATACAGATGGTGATGACGGTACTTTATTTAGGAGAATCGATGAACTATTATTATTATTGTTATTATTATTATTATAATGAAAATATAAATATTTTAATCTTTGATGATGATTTTGTTGTTTTTGTTGATTTTGGCCAGTATTGGCCATTAAAATAGGCGACGTCGTCGACGCATCGTCGATCTTAAAGATATTTGAAAATTGTTAAGAATACGAAATGAATTTATTTGTATAATCATTTTTTTTTTGTTCTATTAATCTTTATATGTATATATGTTTATTTGTTTATGTTGAGTTTTTTTTTTTTCTCAATCCGAACTCATACATGCACCGACATCAGCAACAGCCATGATGAATCTAAAGAGAATGTGAAACTCCACTCAAGATGTTACTCCCGACTCTCACGTTCGTTTAAGATTGAAAAATTAGAAAATAAAATTTTAATAAAAACTAAAGAAAAATTATTTAAAACATTTTTTTATTAATAAATAAATTTAATGAAGAAGATTTTGATTTGTTTATAGATGTCGCCAAGAAATATTATTTAAATTAAATTTTATTTTATAGGTAATGAATAATTACCAATATGATTTTTCTTTAATAATTTGACAAATAGACAAATATTGTCGTTAGTTTAATCAAACTAGTTCGACTAATTATTTTGATTGAAATCTTATATACGATCAACGAAGTGTACGTAAATTTTGATTAAGTTTTAGAAATTCTTACATTAATTGATATATTAATAGAAAATTCTTGATTTCAATCTAAATTTCTGAAATGTGGATATTGTTTAATTTATTTTATATGAAAATAGAAAATTATTTTTTTATTAATAATCGTTACAGAGTACATACTTCGATATAGATGAATGAGTCTATTGCGTAGATTTATCTGATGAATGTAGCAAATATGTTCTTTCTTCGCTTATATGATTTCTCGCTAACCATCTGAGTATTACTTTGACAAAGATACATAGTCTTTGTTCTATGATAATATTAATCTGTTTATTAATTTTTCATTAATTAACTAATAATGGGATTTTTATTTTTCTAGATATTTAATTTATATTTCAAGGTTAAAGAATAAATAAACAAGATGATTATAAGAAACGCAACTGTAAGCAAGATTTATTTCATTCAATTGAATGAAAATATTTTTTCATATAGCCTGAAGATTTAATAAATATGCAAAATTGCAATTTACTTTGTTTACCTGAAAATTATCAACTTAAATATTATTTTTATCATGGTCTATCATGGCCACAATTATCTTATGTTGCAGAAGATGATAATGGGAAAATTGTTGGTTATGTTTTAGCAAAAATGTAAACGATTCTTTATTTATTTTTTTTTAACATATCTTATTTTCATCAAACATAATTTCATAGAGAAGATGATAGTGATGATACAATACCACATGGACATATAACTTCTTTGGTAAAGCTTTTTTTTGATTATTAATTAATTCTTATTTTTAAGTTGATTTTTTAAGGCTGTTTGTCGAACACATCGTCGTCTTGGTGTAGCACAAAAATTAATGGAACAAGCAAATCGAGCAATGGTAGAAAATTTCAATGCTAAGTATGTTTCATTACATGTACGTGTAAGTAATCGAGCCGCATTACATCTTTATCAAGATGCACTTGGTTTTTCGTAAGTTATTTAATTAAAAAATAAAAACAAAATTGAAAATCATAAATGATTTATTTTCTATTAGAATTCATGATCGTGATCCACGTTATTATGCTGATGGTGAAGATGCTTATTCAATGCGACGCGAACTTGTCGCAATGACAAAAGTATGTCTAAAGAAAACAATAACAATAACATAGTATTTTTCTTGTTTTCTAGACATAACAATCAATCAATTAAACAATTGACGCGGAATTATTGTTGTTTTTGCCATGTTTTTCTGCTAACCATATTTATATAGATGTGTCAGACAAAGTTGAGACTTAGGCAAAATTTAACATAATTTTTAAGTTATTTAATTATAAACTTATTTGAAATAGATAAAAAGAAACAAATATTCTTAAGTTTATATTCCTTTTTTGTGTACTCAAAAAGTGAGTACACTCTAGAATCGGTCAGTATGTCCGGCCGGCCGTTTACACGATAACTTTTGAAAAGAGAGTCCAATCGCAATGAAATTTTTCACACAGTTCAGTCTTAACAATGTCTCGGTCGAGTTCGAAGATGAGCAGGATCTGTCAAGAAATGGCTGAGTTATCGAAAAAATTGTCATTATTGAGAAGACCATCCCTGAGGGGGGGTACATGGATTTTTTCAAAAAAAAAAATCTTTTCTCCGAATTATTCACAACATATATAAATCGACTCAGTTTTTAACTCTGATTCCGAATTTGATATTAGTTTTGAACCAAATCGTAGCTTTCTAACAAAACATCCCCTGAAAAAGGTCTCAAAATGCAGAAAAACTGCTTGAAGAAAGCAAA
>CAJNSZ010000118.1:259534-277805 GCA_905329745.1 Rotaria sp. Silwood2
TTGAAAACAAAAAGTACAAAATTAAAATAAGCTTTACTTTGCACATTGTAGTTCTTTTCACGCTGCATCTCCTGGTATATTTTGTTTTTCTAAAACAACTTATTAAGTGATGCAAAAATGAAATGAAAAAAGGGGTTTTTTTTGTCAGAAGGAGATTCATAAGTTGCCCTATTCGAATTCGAATATAAATAAAGTTCTGAGAGTACTATTTCACTACGCAAAAAAAGAAATTCGAGCTAGTACTGAACTCACAAGGTAGTCAAAATTTTTATCTAAACTATAATTATTTCCCAGACAACGTCTTTAATATAATAATTGATATTTAAAAGCTTTCGATGAGTTCGTCGATAAATCAATGTGTGACCTTAAATTTCTACTTGTGCAGAAATGCATGCTTTTGCCCACGTCACCGACTTTTTATATCAGCGTCATGGCGAAGAGACACGTAGCGTTCTCCGAAAAGTTGCGAATCATGCACGGCAATACAAGTGTTTTTCTTGTGATCTAGGCAAGACATTTCTATGCAAATTACAATTGTCATGAACATAAGAATTTTATCTTTAGCTCTGACTACATTGCTGTCAATGAAATTTGAAAAATTTGATTTATTTTCGAACTTGAATTTTAGGCATCTATTCTAAACATTATTTAAACGAGTGATTTTAATTGTAAGAAATGAAGAATACCAAGTTATAAATAGAAATATCATGTAGCAAGAAAGACAATATATTGTTGAATATCAGTATGTCTATTATTAATCACCAATCCTCATCAAAAAGTAACTCAGTGTAAATGTGTATGCTTTACATCTTGTAAATGTTTCAAAAACGATGAAGATAACTGTTTATATAATAATCTATTATTTAACGACAGCGGCAATCTTTGTGACGATAATCATTGTTATATTAAATTATAAAAGAGTTTGAAATTTATGCTTAGATATTATGTAATTATTCATTCTTGAGTGATTCTAGCCAATGATACAACATACATCATGATTAAATATTTTTAAAGCTTTTTGATATGATCGAAAATTTTTATACCTTTGTTTTTTAAATAAAACGTTTGATTTAACTGATTTCTTTATCGTTTATATATAATACTGTCATGTGAAGGTTATAAAAATGTTTTTGTAATCTTTTTTTGCGATTGTCTATGTTGTCTTAGTATCAAGTTGTCAAAAGAAGTATATTGCTTCAAGTATTTTTCATCGATCATTTTACTCTATTAGTAAATGAACATGAAAAGATAAAAGAATTTGTTTCTATTTGATAAATACTACAAACCTTTCTCATTTATTTATCTCTGACTTTGTTAATTTTGTTTTTTTTTTTTTACAAGGTTTTTTAAATTCGATATAATGACTCTTCATTTAAAAAGAGTATAAATCGTTGAATATATTTCATCATTATGCCATAAATTTTCTCTATTAGAAACTGTATATGAACATTCATATAGTTCAATAGGAGACGATAGTTAATTCAAGATGACAGATATAATTTTTCTTTTCTTGTTATTTAGTATAATTTTTGATGTTCTTATTCAATAGAATTTATTAATGCCCCCTTTCTCTCATGTATTTACTTATCGAATATAAAAAACTTGAAGTTATATGACCAACATATCTTAAAATACATAAAACAATAGTTACAATCGTGTATGTATTATTGATTCGTCTTGATCATCATCATCATCGTCGTCAGTAGTATGATGATCACTAGTATAATTAATATTTTTTGATGGATTAAATCGATTAGTTACAATAAATTCCAAAGTATTACTCGTTTGATAAATATTATCTAAAAATACAAAATAAATTTATTTTATTTTCTTCATTTTAAACATACCTAATGATCGAGCTTTTGTTTTTAATGTTGGTTTTTTTGTTAAATTTAACGAACTAGTTGATGTTGTTATTGGCTGATAAGAATATCGTCGTATAGATGGTAAATGTTCGACAGTTTGTTCCCATGTACCTAAATCCGATATGAACATACAAAAATAAAAAAACATTGGAATAGAATTATTCATACGGATATCCACAATATGTTGTTGTAATGCTCGTATCCAAATATTTAATGTAAATAAGTCTTGAACAAAAAATTCTTCTTGATCAAAATGTCGATTAAAAATTGAAAATGATAAATGATCATTATGTGATAAAATTATAGTGTCCTAATTTAACAAAAGAAAAAAATAAAGAAAATAAACAAAAACAAATGAGAAATTTGCTGTTATTTTTGTTTATCCTACCGATGTAATCGGTATAGAAAAAGTACGTTGTTGTGAATGGTCATTACGCATTATTTCTTCACCATGTAAAAATCCTCCATTTAATATACATGAATATGGAACACGATTAACTTCAACAATACCAGCAAATGTTGCTGATCGTGTATAACACAATGGTTGAATAAGAAAACGTGAAAGAAATGTATATTCAATTGGTAATTGCATTAAAGGATTTTCTTGTGGACGTTCCATAGTTAAATTACGATGTTTTGGCATTTTATGAACAGATTCTTTGATATATGTTGCTTGAGCAATTAAAACAAATTTCGATTGTGGTTGGTTAGATGTTTTTTGCTGAAAAAAAAACAATATAGATTCTTGATTTAGTTTAGATGATCATAAAAAGACAATCAAGTTACATGAGTTGTATCATTTTGTGGGACTTTTCGTCTTGATCTTGGTGATCCATGAACTGAAAAATAACTATATCTTTCAGCAAAATCTTTTCCTGCTGTTGATAAAGCAAGACTTTTATTTAATGCGTAGATTTCAAGATGTAATTCAAAATTATGTGGAACATTTTCACTAAAAGAAAACAAAATTATATATCATCAAATATCTTATGATTGATTGTAAATAAGAAAATTTACAATGTTAATTTATCTGTAAAAAGTATATCAGTTGATTGTTTATCAATAAATTTCATTTGTGTATCAATTATTTCACATCCAATACGTGCCAAACAAAAAACAGCAAATTTCTTTTGTTCTAAACAATAAGAAATTCTATTAAAATAACATCAATTAAATTCCATATCGAACCTGATTTTGCTTTTTTCATCTTTGCCCATACTAACGGTAAACGAATATCTGATAAAATAACTGTTGCTTTTGTTGGTTCAAGACTTAAAAGAAACATGAGATTTAGAAATTGAGTCATATATATATATTCTATTTAATAAAATTTAATACTTTGTATCATCACGTTTAAGTAGATTTTGTTGTTTTCGTCTTATTTCACCCATAAAAGCTAACATTCGTTGTTGCGAAAGAACAAGAGCTTTGTTACATTCTATTGTTTGTTCGACTGTTGTCGCTACATTGAGTAGTTTACTAATTCCATCAATCATTTTTACTTCACAATCGATTTTACGTTCTAATTCAGGATCCTAATTACATACAAGAATAAAAGAATAAATAAATGCATGTGAAGATAATCTACTTAGTTCAACATACCCAAATGAAGAACGATACCACTCGTTTTTCGCCATCAGTATGATTCGCACTCATATTTTTTTAAAAGTAAAATGCAAGAGAAATGTGAAAGACGTTTTTTTACTTTATTCTCTTTCGTCGTCTATTTATGTATGAATGACACGAAAAGAAGGTAAATATGTACTATACGATGACTAAGAATTTCATGGCATACCTGCCGCGTAGGTGGAGAGAATTGATTGATTATTCACAATAGAGAAGTTTATGACTCTTTCAAGGTTTCTTATAATGTTTTATTTGTTACAATGAGAAAAAGCACACTGCTCATCTGTTAATGGGCAAGAATTAGGATGAAATGCGTAAAAAAAACATGGTTTAGTTTTAAAACACTGTTTTGATGATTGTTTTTGTTTTAATGTTATTGAATTTAATTGTGGATTAGCTAATGTTATTAATTTTGTTTTTGGATCAAAATTAATTGCATGACGGTAAGATAGAATAACTGATTTCAAACCACCATTTTCAGATTTTAATTGTTCACAAAGTTCATTTGGTAGAATATCATATGCTGATGATAATGTTAAAGGATTATTATGAATTATAAGATATTCAAAAAGAAAATGAATAATAGAAAATTTTGTTGAATAAAATTCTGGTTTAGATTTTATTGATGATAAACGATGATTCGGTATTTGAGGATCAGCATGTTCATGATTAATATCAATACCAAAATGATTAAATAAACGAGTATGAATTGAATCACTTGAACTGAAAATTAAAAAAATTATATTATTAATTTTTTTCTCATTTTATATTTTACCGATTTTCAGGCTTTTTTTCATGCAACATAAAACAAATATTTTTCGTTGATGGAATACGTAATTTATCTTTTTTTATATTAAAATCAAGTATATCGGCAATTTTTTCTATATAATTTAAATATTGTTCATATTGTGTTGTATCATTATTATTATTTGTAATAAATTTTTTTCCACTAAAATCAAAGAAACAACAAGGTAATAGAAAAACATCACAAAAACATTGACTAGCTAAAACAGGTAACCATGGTGTTAATTCATCAGAATGATTACCAATAAGAAGAGTATATTGATTAGATATAATTAAATTATGCAAAGTTGGAGAATGAGGATCAATTAATGATTCAAGATAAAGTGATGAACCAAACAGAGACCATGAACGACGACGACGCATGTCAATACCAAGTCCAGAATAACCTTCAGATGAAAGTAAAAATGTTAATAGACCATTACCACAACCTAAATCAATAAATTTAATCGATTTTTGAAATAATGAAGAATATTGACGCCAATAAGTTAATAAATAACTTGCAATGCCTAAGAAAAAAATTGTAGTTGAATTATTTAAATTCTATTCAAAGAGGGAAGAACAGGATTGGAATCCGTAGCACCTTTTGGTACTCAAACTTAGAAAGGGTGCTCATACAATTTCGGAAAATAATTGAGATTATAGTTAGAGACTATTCTTAATTGTTTTTTTTTCGATTAATACAACATTATTGCTTTTAGAGAATACCGAATGTTTATAAAGTGAGGCGAAGGTTTTTCAAGGTTGAGGAATCTGAATCTAGCGATGTTTGATCGAAATTCTCGAGTTAGTTTTTCTTAATTTGAAGAAGCATGTTTTTTGTGATGCAGCTAGATTTTTATAAAACTCATCTGTTGTTTTAAAATTGAACTCGAGAATATTGACAAGTTATCTACAGATTTTTCTACCTCAAAACCTTGCAGTTTAGTACTCTCTTGACTCTATTTTTACTAACAAACCACTATATCAGCAAGAGATATGTGACCTATTTAATATAAAAGTACTTTATTAAATTATTAATATCGATAACAGATTATAGTAGAGAAGAGAATTCATTATAATGTAATACAGTATCATCCAGTCTTACGGTAAAAGAATAACTTAAATTTTAAACATACTCAACTTAGTTTCATTTTTTCTTAAGTTGATATACTTCAATACTTAATATTATCAAACTATAGTTAATAGCTCCAAAACAATGAAATTCAATATGAGATGATAACGAGAAAAAAAACCATCACATGTACACTGTTCTGATAAATAGTGTTCGTTAATTTAGAAGATTATTATAGTTGTTCGAAACATAATTTCAATAAGAAAACTCAACAAAGTTCATGAGATTCTTCAGACATACTACTCCCCATCGAACTCAAAACTGCGTAATCCGAAGGGAAACTAGACGGACTAAAGTTTGCCACAAACCTGTATTGAAATGATAAATGAAACGATGAAAGCTATTCTTAAACACATAAAAGCTGACTTCGTAGATCTCCTATATTTCTTACATTTTTGCAAAAAACAAGTATTCTTTTGAAAATATTGGCATATCCTATATAAACTACCTTGTGTGTCGACGTCAAAATCATCAGTGGAGTCTATAACACAGCCTTCAACTTTCATGTGCTAACACATGAGATATTATTGAACTTGATTGTATGTCATACTACTGATAAAATCAAAGCTCAAGCTAAAAAAAGATGTTGTTATTTGACAACGCCTCTTCGTCATACACTGTGACAAAGATCTTATAATATGGCTGTTTTCTCCTCGTGAATCATGAGCTGTATATCCATGAAACTAATCTAAAGCAACATTAGTATGAAACACGGCTGAATTTAAGATATTTATTCTTCGACCTTCTCACATACTGCTTGAAATCTATTGTGATTCATCGTGTTTTTCTTCTTATCGATAGACATTAAGAGTAAATGGTAATTCATAAAATAAAAACCTATATTAACAGATTCCTTTGTTTTTGACAATGGCAATAGCCCCATGGTGTTTTAAATTTTATTCCCGCTGAGATTGCTCTAAGAGCTTTTTCTACTTATAAATATTTTGCTTATGTACTTGCATGTGTATCAAATAGTGTAATAGTGATTCGAAAAACAGATGGAAAAAAATCCAACACAAGTTTTGTTATTTCTTTAGATGAATTCTCATTGTGCCATTGTTTTTCATAATATGAAGCAGAACTAGGCAAGTCAATTTAGAGCTGCTAAAAATTTCTCTATACACATCCACAACTCATCTAACTTGAATACTATTAATTTCATATATCTTCACTAACTAATACCTGATTATTCTTTGTAGAATTCAACGATATAAATATGTCTAGTAGTTGTTGAATGACTTGGATGCTGATGCTGTTGGAATACACAGAACTTTTACCGCTAGTTGACTCAATGTTTTATATGCAGATGAATTTCGAAAAACTCAGAGTTGAGTCAACCAAGCTAGACTTGATTTGTCGAGCTCTAATTGAAAGGTACTTTTTATTTAATTCATAAGATAATATGCACGGGAAAAAGAACAACCTACCATCTGAAGTATTCCGGAGGAACTCTCAAGATGCCTCTTCGAGATAAACAATGACATATGCAACAGTTATAAAACCCTATATAAGTAGTGCTTTTGAATTCTAATAAAGTAAAGATACGAAACTAATGTCCGTTTCAAAATATAATGCGTCCCACTGTTTTTTGAATAACTCAAGAACGCAATAAGCTAGAGATCTGCGGTTTTCACCAATCGAAAGAAGAGACAAGAGGGCGTCTTTTTCTCCAATATCGTATCGGACGGAATCGTTTTGAAACCAGTCATTTCTGCATAACATCGAAAAAATGGTCTATCATTCAGATGAAATTTTCACAAAAAGTAAAAAAAATTTCCTTCAAAATTAAAAGAAATTCATAGTTTTCTTGCGAGTAAATAGACGATTTTATTTGCTAAACGTTAGGATGCGGTAAGATAATCATTCGAATTATATCCTGAAGTATAGATCCGAAGTCCCTCTATCTAGATCACATGTCAAAAGAAAAATTTCTTCAGAATGCCGGGTCGTTTTCATGCATTTTTTGCAATGTTTTGCAGAAATGACTGATTCTAAAATGATTTTGTCTGATACAATATTGGAGAAAAAGACGTCCCCCTGTCTCTTCTTTCGATTGGTGAAAACCGCAGATCTCTAGCTGATTGCGTTCTTGAGTTATTCAAAAAACAGTGGGACGCATTATATTTTGAAACGGACATTAGTAGCTCGATGGTTCTAAAATTTACTCGGAGCTAGAACTGCGATTTCAGCTACTCAAAAAATCGCTTCCGATTTAATTCCAGTATTTTGTTATCGCCCAACTCTTGCCAACATAAATGTTTTTCATACCTAAATCTTCAAAAACATGTTTTTGAGGATCAGTACTTTCACACCAATTTTCGGTTAAATATTTTCCATATTTTATTTTTAATCGTTCATATTCACGTTGATATTCTTCAATTGATATTAGTTTTAATGTTGTATTTTCTGTACTATTTTCAATATTTGATTGACACCATTTAATAAATTTTGGCATAAGATTATCTTTTAACCATAGAATTTCTTTTTCTGTTTTATTTTCGACTATAACCAATCGAATTTTGTTTTCTTGAATTAATAATTCAAAACGATATGCAAATACTTGAACACCACATGATTTACTGTTCATTGAATTCGATACAATAGGTCGAAATTCAATTGACATATCATTCGACAGAATATATTCATCTTGATCATGATAAATTCTTGGATTTTTCGATATTAATGTTCGTTTATCAACAATAGTTTTTCCTGTTGAATATTTACGATCACTACGATCAAGTGCCAATGCAAATCGAACAGTTGTTACACGTTTATTAACTACATGTGGTTTATATAAATAAATCGATATTGCAGATAAAAAATGTTCTTTATCAACATTTATATTTGATACATCAAACTCCATAAAATCTATTAATATATATGTACATATTTAAATTTTTTTTTTTTTTTTTTTGTTGAAGTATAAGAGATAAACAGAATGTTTTTATTATTTACACAAACATTACAAGTACTTAGTACTATCAAATAGATAGTAAGGAGGACGGCGCTGTTTGTTATTAGTTTTTTTTGTTTTCATTCACATTAGCGACCATTTGAAAAAAAATCAGACAAAATGCAAGTCGAGACTGGTTTTGATCAGAAAATAACAGCACAAAGACGAAAAAAAACAAGACAAAAAGAAAAAAAAAAACAGATTATTTTTTACACAATTAGATCTGGCAATAAATCATATCTAAAGACGGAAGATTCAGAAAGTATGCGCACGTCATTGAATTTTAATGTTGTTGTTGTTGTTGTTGTAACATTTCAACAAAAGCAGCATTTAAATCAAATGAATTTGGTGATGATGGAACCATTGTTGGAGGAAAATTATTATTATTATTTGTTGGTGAATTTAGTCGTTGTGTTGCTTGTAAAATTTGATGAGGATCAAATAACATTTGAGTTTTAGGTGGTCGACCAGGACCACGTTTTTTTGCTGCCATTAATGGCATATCCATTCCACCAACTCCGACGTCGAGAGGTAATTTCGTAGCACTACTCATTGATGATGCTGGTAAACTATGTCGACTTTGACCAGCAGTATTTTTAACCATTGATGCGGGAGCTCCACTAAAATGAATTATTTTAAGAAATTAAATTCAAAATATTTATTAGTTGAGCTCATAAAGAGATAACGGTAAGAATAGAAAAGTTCACACACTGAAGGATCTTTACAGCCCAGTTAGGATCATTTTATTGAATCTTCGAGTCACCTTTAAATACACACTGAGAATGACAGGTATTAGTTAGGTGGGTTGTCTCGTTAGATAAAGATCAAGAGTGTTGAAAGCAGAATAAACAATATCAGTATTGTACAATTTACCTATATGAGGATTATATTACAGTTCTTTCGATAGAAACTAATTCGTCGTTTGAAGACTCGTTATGATAATTTTAGATTAAAAAATTGTACGCATGGATTCTGACGATTCCAACCGACAAAACAATTACTTTCACTTACAAAAATTGGCATAAGCAAACTTTTATTTTCTTGATATTTCTCTCTTTGTTACAGTACAATCTGTGCCTGGTCATCAGTATGTTTAATTCAAAACAACATCAATTTATACTTTGAGCAGATTTATAGAAAATGGCGAAAACTTCCAAGAGAACGAAAATAGGAAATGCAAAAAATTTGATATAAAGCAAAACATTGATCTATTAGTAGCCAGTATTGTCATTGTTTTCCGAAAACATCTTCCGTCGTCTTTCTAGTACAGCCCGAACAAATGAAACTGAAATCACCAGACTTTTGTGAGTGTATAACGGAAGATGTTTTCGCATGAAATGACTTTCAAAACTTATTCTAATCATTTCGTGTATATATCCATCTTCGATAAATTTTTTTAAACACAAGTATCAAATTGTTTTAATATCATCTTCACTTACTTTCTCGGTACGGGAGCTGGTGGCATTGATAAACCTGTTTGTTGTCCAAGCATAGATGCTAATGCTGATTGAAATGCGGCTGCAGATGACGCCCCAGCATTTGCACTCATTCCATTTTCAATAGCTGCAAAAAGTTGATCATAAGGTGATGTTAATGATGATGGATCGAGATCAAGCGCAGAAAGACCAGCTAATCCTCGATCAGTAACATATTTAGGTGGTCGACCACGACGTCTTGGAGCAAAATTTCCACGTTCAAAAGGTGAAGGACTTGTTGATGTATGAGGAACTATAGTTGCATTTGAAGACATGCCTGATGATTGAACTTCTGGTTTCGATGGACGATTTGTTCGTTTAGGTATTGCATCGGATTGTGTTAAACCAAGTAATTGTTGTTTTAATAAAGATGAATTAACTGCTGCAAGACTATCTGTTTCATTTGATGATGATGACATCATTAATTGTTGTGTCATTTCCCATAAAAGTTGTTGTTGTATTGACAAAGATGTAGACGATTGTGATGATGTTTCAGATGTTTTTTGTCGTTTAGTTGTTGGTGGAGAAGAAAATGATGATGATGATGAAGGTGATAATTTATGTTTAACTAGTGTCTGTTGTGAATTTAATGGCGTTGTCTTAGTTAGATCATTAAGTATTTTTGAACGATTAGATAATTTTGATGATGACGACGGCATAGATGATTGAGATTTACTGCTTCAATAAAACAAAAAAAATGCTTCATTTAATAATCATTATTAAAAAAATAAGTTTCACGTTGTAAACGAAAGAAAGTCTATAACAGAGCCATTGATAAGTACATAAATAATAGTACGTCTAGTGATTCTTTTTCTATTCGAAAGTCTACTTAAAACATATATTTCAGTAACATACAAATAACTTATGTACTGACACTTTTAGTAGTATTTGAATCCATATCACAGAGGTTAACATTTGAAAAACTTTCTCATACGAGTAATGACTCGTAGAAATATTTCTATACTACGAAAATCGAGTCTAGAGCAACTATCAAAAGTTCACTTTACAGTTTCTCATATATATCTATACGAAGCATTTTTTCGATAGTGAGGAATATCTAAAAAAAACCCTAAAAATCAAACTAATTAGTGAAACAACAAATATCTGCTAAATCCTTTAAGACCCCATTCGGATGTGATAAACATTATCAAAGATGATCGGACTCTACCTTTGAAAATGTTATCTTCAACTAACGACGAAACAGTCCGCCCAATAAGTGCTGAACCTGGATCCGTTGGCGTCGAAGTATGAAAATTTTGAGCTCAACTAGCTCTACAAGATATAGAAACTCTATGAAAATCTCATTTCTATGGAAAACACTTCTGCTAATTTTTCAAAAAATGAAATTTTCTGTCAGAAAGCAAGTACTGCATTTTGCTGGATGAAATCTACTATATTAACAAAAACTTGAACTACTATTTTCGAGTTACACTAATGGAAGTAAAAATTCTCCGTCTAAGTAATATCTGTTCAGCCTTTCAAAAATTATCACTATTGTTTTGAACAAGAACTAACGCAGTTTTCTACTAATCACAAGTTTAATTACCAAAGACACTTGATTTTAACCTCTAAGTGTCTTATGATCTTGAGCAATAGAAATATAATACTGTGCTCTTCTCCAAAAATCACTCTCATTTGACTATATATATTTACCTAAGACCGTTTGAATTATGTTTTCCATTTGGTATCTTTTTAATTCCATTCATTTGTTGTTTATGATTTAAATGTCCATTAGTTTTATTTATAACTTTTCTTCGTTGTTCTTTTATATCTTTAACAATAATTGTTACTATATCAGCTAAAATATCATCAACTATTTCTAAAATATCTTCATTTTCATCATGACAATTATAATGATTATTATTATTATTATTATCAACAAAATGTTTTGATAATAAATTTAGTTGAAGATAATTTTGTTCAATTTGATTTTGATGATAAATATCTTCAATATCATTTTCATCTTCTTGATCTGATGTTAATATAGGTTGTTCATGATGATGAACACTTGTTGATGATGATTTTATTAATGTTAATGGTAAAAGTCGTTGTGTTGGTGGTTTAATTATTTCCGGTGATAATTGTAAACGACGTGGAACACCTTTACGACGACCACCACGTTCATTTTGCAGTGGTTGTTGTTGCTGTTGTTGAATTACATCTAAAGGTTGTTCATTTTCTTCTTCATCACTTTCATTATCATTGGAATAATGCTTCCCGTTTGAAATAGAAAATAACGATAATTCATCCATATAAACAACAAGAAAAAAAAATGAATCTAAAAGACAAAGTAAAAGAAAAAGAAAGACGAAATTTTATTGTCTGTACTAACCGACCGATCGATAAATGTATGTGAAAAGATAGAAAAATATTTTTTTTTGCTTTTTTTTGTCCGTCCGACCTGCCGCGTCAGTCAATCACACATTCATTCATTTTATTTATTTCTTCTTTTCTCTCTATTTCGAAACAATGGACTCAAATTCCATCTATCAAAAATAGAGATTTAGCGACATCTAGCTTTTTTGAAAAATATGAAAATATTTTTTGTTTTATTTAGAATAATGTTTTTTTAATGAAAAAAAAAGTTTTTCTTTACAGAAATTAGTAGTATTAATGCTCAAACATTTGCATTAATTGTAACCAAGGTTACAATAGTTTCAAATGGCACAAATATATTTGAAGATTTGAGTAGTTTGTGTTTTTGTTCTATAGTTATGGATCAAACACTACGTCCATTGAATATTCCACCAGAATTTCTGCTTTATGCAGAAAAATATGCTCTGTTTGAATTATTTCAGGTAAAAGAAAAATTCATTTTTTTTAACTGTTATCATATATAGATATTTTACTGTGTAAATAATTAACTGAATGTAGATTTCTGTTTGAAAGTACAGAAAAATGATTAATTGATGGTCTTTATAAATTAACGTAAACATATTACATTTTTCTTCTGTTTGAGCGATGCACATTACATGCAATGGATATTGATAAGTACGAAACTAACTGTAATCTTACATAGTTTTCGATGAAATACGGCTTGTTCGTCATAGTGACTTACACATGAACTAAATGTTTCATCAAATATGAGAAAACAATGTTTATTTCGTTGGTTTAGTAGCAATTTTCCGTCTTATTATATGGACATATATTTATAAAGGAGTATATCAAGAAAGAGCATTAGTTGTTGACAGTGGCGGATCCAGGATTTTTGTTTATACTGCATCTCAACGTCAGAGCATGGGACCAAGATGAAACTTATGGAGGATGATATTAGACCCAAGTCATAAATTTTTAGCAACAAATTTTTGTGATCGGTGTTTGCGAAAAAAAAATTTTTTTTTACCGCCACCCCCCTCAATTTTTTACAAATTTTAGTAGTATTCGGTTCTTTTAATTTAATCGTAATCTACGTCGAATTTCATCGACAGATTTCAAATTTCATCTAAAAATATGCATCCATTCAGGAGTTATAACGCTTCGGAATTTTGCGAAACGTCGCAAAAATTGTGACAAAAATTCAAAACGTTATAAGTCTTGAATGGATGCATATTTTTGGATGAAATTTGAAATCTGTCGATGAAATTCGATGTAGATTACGATTAAATTTAAAAAACTGGATACTACTAAAATTTGTAAAAAATTGAGGAGGGGTGGCGGTAAAAAAAAAATTTTTTTTTTCGCAAACACCGATCACAAAATTTTTTGCTGAAACTTTATGACTTGGGTCCAATATCATCCTCCATAAGTTTCATCTTGGTCCCATGTTCTGACGCTGAGATCCAGCATAAACAAAATCCTGGATCCGCCACTGGTTGTTGACTAAATTCTTAAAGAAATCTTGATAAAATGTACATTTTATCTTAAATTCTCTAGTATGAGTACTTTATCTAGATATGCTATGATGGTCTAATATGTTGAGTTTTGCAACCTTAGTTATGATCTACTAAAAAAGAAATTTGCAAGAAAACTTAGTCAAGTTAGAATACAAATGATTGATTAATATGCTATTGTTATATTTTAACAACAGCATATTTTTTTTTTGTATACTGTTGCATACATAAACTATGATGGCAAGATTACTAAGAAAACAGAGATGATAGTTTTCAGGTTCCGGAAGACTTTTTTTTTAACAATGACATTTAAAAAAGCATAAAGTGAAGGGTGGCCGTAATTTTTTACGATCTTGTCTTACAAACATCTTCAAATGGAGAGAAAGGTGATCTTTGGCGACTTTTTTTTTGGATAAATTTCGTTCTTTCTAATGCTTTTAACTTTTTAAGAGAATGCTGTAGAAGATACCTTGATCTCTCATTTTGTACTCTTTAAAATAGCATTTAAAAAAATCTTCTAGAACTTGAAAATCATTGTGTCTGATTTTTTTCTAGAAATTTTGCCGTCATAATTTATCCATGAAATCTTACTATAAAATACATTAAATAGACAACTCCGTTGACTATTAAAATCACTATCTGGATTCGAGCTTTGTGTTTGATATTATAGAAAAATATGTTGTTGTTAAATATTTTGCCACTATCTTAGTTTCGAATTATTAATAATTTTCTTTGATTTCTTTTTGTTTTTCAGCGATGTATTTCATCATTGCTTGTTGATCGGCCCAGCGATCCAATAACATATCTAATTGATTTACTCAAAAAAGATTCTGATGGTTAGTGAAATTTTTTCTTTCTTGCTAATTTATTATACTTTTCTTTTATAGCTCCGAAAATTATTTTTCTTGGTCCACCAGCATCTGGTCGTCATACAATAGCTAAAATGTTACAGAAAAAATTAAATGCTATTTTAATTGAACCAGAGGAACTTTTACGTGATATACCAAGTAAATTAAAAGATAAGTTACCAGTTAATCCAACTGTTGTATGTATTCAGACAAAGATTTTTTTTATTTCTTATTCAGAAATATTTTAATTGAATAAATAGAATAATATTTCATCAGCATTATGGGCTCAAATATATGAAGAACGTTTAAAAGATTTTGATTGTATTCGTCGTGGTTGGATTTTAGTTGATTTTCCAATGAATCGTGAACAAACATTAGCATTACAAGCCAAAGGCATATGTCCAAGACATGTAGGTTAGTTGAAAACTATATTATTATCAATATTCAACAAAACTTGTCTAATCATCATCGGACTTATTGATAGAAATTTTTTTTTTAATCTTAACGTTCATTGTAGTATGTTTGGAAGCACCTGACACTGTTATGATTGAACGTGCAGCTGGAAAAAGAATCGATTCAAAAACAAAAGGTTGTTTTATAGTTTTTGTTTAAATTCTTTTCATAATATTTGATTTTTCTAGACATTTATCATATAACATGGAATATTCCAAATTCACGTGATGTTCAAGAACGTTTAATACAATTAGAAGAAAATTCTGAAAAAATAATGGGCTTACGTTTAAAAGAATATCGAAGGTATAATATTTTTATAGAACTTATCTTGTTTGTCGAAAAAAGTATAGTGAGTGTAAGTTCAGGTTTTGCGGCTCCCTTTATATCAACCGAGGATAACAGATTTTAGATTCATTTACCAGAGTTCTTTAGCAATGAAGAAGTAGCTGAATAGTATTAACAATAAGACTTGGACTTTTCTATAACATTCAAAAGTCTTCCTCGAAATTTCAATGGCTGAAATACGTTTATAAATCTTCAAAATGATGCAGATAAAAATCATGTTCGAGATGTCAAGGATGATGCATTGATTTTTGAAACTATCTGGATTAATAATGATGTCTAGAGTAATCAGTCAAATTTTTGTATACAGTTAGATTTGTAAAATAAACAATTCTTTTTCGGAAGTAATCAAATCTTGTGCGCCTTAGAAATACAATTTTTAGATCTTCTCTACATTCACACCCACACCTTTAAGTGCTTCGATTGACATTAGTGTATGCATGCTTTACCTCTCTTTTAAATAATAATAGGAAGACTAATCGATAGATATATTTATATATAGTCCTTCAAATGAACAAAATCGGTTTTCTAGTTAGTCGTCAATGCTAGAGAAACTCTGAGTTTACTAGAAAACCATGCCTTGACATTTTAGATTTCAGTAGTTTTGATGATCTAAAAAAAAAGAAACAGAAAAAAAAATTAAAGAAAAAAAAACCTTTCTCTCATCTGAAATAGTCAGGAGTTCTCTTTCAAATGAAAGTCATCTGAGCTTTACAACTTGTCCCTGGAAATCTCTTGAACGATTAGGTATGGAGGTGTGAATTTGTTTCTAAATAATGAACTTTTATCAATCGTTTTATTCAAAATAAAATTCTGTTTCAGAAATATTGACGGTATTAAAGATTGTTTTAAATCAATTTTACGTTCATTTAATGCTGATCAGCCATTAAATGACGTTTATTCACAAGTATACGCATATACAAGTAAAAAACCACGATCAGTTGCACCACGTACACCACGTATTGTCATTCTTGGTCCAACTGGTAGTGGACGAAAAACAGTAGCAATGCAGGTTTCACGAAAATATGATATACCTATTGGTAAGAACCGCAAATTTTAAAGATTTAGCTCAAAGCAAACCATACTTTTTTTTTTTTTTAAATAAATTTAAAACTTCAATCGATAAAGTAGATATGACAATGAAGAGATCAAATTGTCTTGATTTGACTTGACCCGAGAAGGTTTCTATTTTGATTTTTTTTTTATTCTTCTAGTATCAATTCCAACACTTATTAAACAACAAATTGTTAATAAAACACCAGCTGGTATTAGTATGAAACCTTATGTTACTCGAGAATCATTAGGTAAAAGTTCATATTTGTTTCCATATGAATAAAAAAAACACGGTTTTATTTGTTTGTGTTGAATTTATAGTTCCGGATAGTTTATTAATGCAAATTATTCGAGATCGTTTAAGTCAAAAAGATTGTGTAACTAAAGGTTGGGTAATGATTGGTTTTCCTCGTACACGTGAACAAGCAGAAAGTTTAGCTCGAACACCTGGTTTGGCACCTAGTCGGTAAGATAAATTCATATAAATAATAAAATTGTTTAAAAAAAACAAACTATCCTTTGAAGAGTTTTCTTTTTGGATATTCCTCTTGATATTGGTTTGGAACGTTTAACTCAACGAGCATTAGATCCAATAACAGGTGATCGCTTTCACACTCATGAACATCCACCACCAACACATAATATAAAACAACGTTTACTTCAACATCCAACTGATGATAAGGAAGCTGTACAAAAACGTTATCAAGCATATACGATTTATTATGATGAATTACAGGATTTTTATTCTGAACAAGATGCTATTCATATTTCAGCTGATCAAGATGCTTATACTGTATTCGAAGCTGTCGAAGCAGGAATCGTTAATCCATTAAATAAAGATGGATTTTAGATTTTTAAAATAATAAGAACTCGAGTATTTTATTAAGATATTAAAAATAAAAAACTAAATTATGTTAATCTTATTAATAAAAATTAATTTTGTTCGAATATTCAAAAGACCTTGTCAGTTTTGGTGATCTATCTTGAACTAGGATATTATAAAGTGTGTCCCAGAAGTTCTGAAACGATTTTAAGAATTCACCGTTCTCGCATTCTACAAAAGCAAATTCGCTGAAACTTTGGTAGATTGTTGTACATATGTGGTACTACATAACTGCAAAGTTTCAGGTCTATAGCTTGTACTATGGATGAGAGCCTAGAACAACACTGACATGTACTATTTTTTAAATTTTCCTGATCCTCTTCGGGATGTGCAACATTTTTTTTTATTTCATCTATATCTCGGGCTGGGTAGATGATAAAATCTTGAACTTTTTTAAAAAGATGCGCCGTGAAAAGCTCTACAAAAATTGTAATAACAAATCCCTATTGACTTGTGTTAATGGTCTTTGCCATACTCAAAATGAAAAAGCTACATGATAGTACGACTTCTCACCATAATAAAAAAAGGTTTGGAAGACTTTTTTGTTTTCCAATAGGAATTTGTTTATACAGCTTTTGTAGAGCTTTCGACGGCGCATCTTTTGAAAAAAAATCAAGGTTTTATCATTTTCTCAAGCTGAGATACATGCAAAACAAAAAGGTCGTGCAAACCTTTTTTTATTACTTACAGTATGGTGAGAAGTCGTACTATCATGTAGCTTTTTCATTTTGAGTATGAACACAAGTCAATAGGGATTTGTTATTACAATTTTTGTAGCGCTTTTCACGGCGCATCTTTTAAGAAAAAATTCAAGTTTTTATCATCTACCCAGCCCGAGATATAGATGAAATAAAAAAAAATGTTGCACATCCCGAAGATGATCAGGAAAATTTAAAAAATAGTACACGTCAGTGTTGTTCTAGGCTCTCATCCATAGTACAAGCTATAGACCTGAAACTTTGCAGTTATGTAGTACCACATATGTACAACAATCTACCAAAGTTTCAGCGAATTTGCTTTTGTAGAAT